>RJWK010033174.1:10360-23374 GCA_004363435.1 Platanista minor | reverse complement strand
ATATATATAGATATATATATATATATATATATATATATATATATATATATATATATATATATATATGTATAATTTTTTTTTTAGTCAATACCAAAAAGATTTTGTCTCCTTTAATTTACTGTTGAATGAAAATTTAGCTTATTCCTCAACAAATTAAAAGCTAATAGGATGTAATTTAAAGTAAGCAAGACACATCCTCTGCTACTACCATCACTTGGGTAAAAGCATGTGACAATCACTTAAAATCTTGCTAAGAACCTTTCCATTTATTCTTTACTGCCTACTTGCTGCTAGGCCACAAGTGGCTGGTGAAAGAGATTAAATCCTTAATTTTCTGTTTTTATTTTTATTCCTAGGTCCCTGTATTGATCCACCAGTATTGGAGAGTATGAAGCTCAAGGGTGTCATTAAACGCCATTATTATCCTGGGGACAGAATAGACTATGAGTGTCACAGAGGATACTTTTATGTGTGGCCTTATTTTCTCACATCTACTTGTGAACCTAATGGCTCATGGAGCCCTATTGAAGAAGCATGTTTAAGTAAGGAAACAAAACCATTTTTGTTTGTTGTTTTTTTGCTTTCTGTAGAGATTTTTACACATTTTAGGGTCAATTTTCCACTGCAACAATAATGATTTTCCCATGCAAAACTAGGTTATAGATAGTAATGCATTTTTTCAGGCTTTGAGAAATCTCCAGGGAATCTTTATTGGTGATTGGTTCCTCAGTAAATGTGAATTTTAAGTATGCCCTTATAATAATTAAATAAAGAAAATAATATTTCATCAATAGAAAAGAGCAGTGTAGAATTTTGATCTTGATTTAAATGTTTTGAAATTGGTATGAAAAAACGAATTTGAAAATTTTCTTTTAGGAAAATCATGTCCAAATCCAGAAATAAAACATGGTGAAGTATATGCCCCAAATAAAACGTTTGAGTTTGAATCAGAAGCTCACATTTCTTGTAATGAGGGGTAAGTAAGTTACTCCTTAGAGGAAATAAGTTAAATGTTATGAATTCCATTTTTCTTTGCTTCTCAGCTTAATCATTCCCTTAAAGTTGATTTCATTTTTCTTTCTAGGTCATAAGTTGCACTTGTAGCCAAACAACTCTTGGGCTTTTTTGGAGAATGAAATGATGTGTAATTAATAGAAAGGAATTTAAATTGAAGAAAAGCAAAATCATATACTTATTATATGTGGTAATAAGCCTATTGGAAGCATTGAAAATGTAGTAATCATGGTGACTTTATCCTTAACAACACAGTGCACCCTAGTAAAAATGGCCATCTCTCAAGAGTTGAAGGAGGGCTCACAGAAATGACACCAACAGTGTAAGAGGGCTCCTTTTTCTCCACACCCTCTACAGCATTTATCATTTGTAGACTTTTTAATGATGGCCATTCTGACTGGTGTGAGGTGATATCTTATTGTAGTTTTGATTTGCATTTCTCTAATAATTAGTTATGTTGAGCATCTTTTCATGTACCTGTTGGCCATTTGTATGTCTTCTTTGGAGAAATGTCTACCTAGGTCTTTTGCCCATTTTTTGATTATGTTGTTGTTGTTGTTGTTGATATTAAGCTGGATGAGCTGTATGTATTGGAAATTAATCCCTTCTTGGTAGCATCATTTACAAATATTTTCTCTCAGTCTGTAGGGTTTCTTTTCATTTTGTTTATGGTTTCCTTTGCTGTGCAAAAACTTTTAAGTTTAATTAGGTCCCAGTTTTTATTTTTGTTTTTATCTCCATTACTCTAGGAGACGTATCCAAAAAACATATTGCTGCAATTTATGTCAAAGAGTGTTCTGCCTATGTTTTCCTCTGTATTATAATATACTGTCTTATACTTAGGTCTTTAATCCATTTTAAGTTTATTTTTGTATACGTTTGTATGTGGTGTTAAAGAATGTTCTAATTTCATTCTTTTTATATATAGCTGTCCAGTTTTCCCAGAACCACTTATTGACTGTCTTTTCTCCATTGTCTATTCTTGCCTCCTTTGTCATAGATTAATTGACCATCAGTGTATGGGTTTATTTATGGGCTTTCTATCCTGCTCCATTGATTTATAGGTCTGGCTTTCTGCCAGAACCATACTGTTTTGATGGCTGTTGCTTTTTTGTATAGTCTGAAGTAAGGGAGCATGATTCCTCCTGCTCCGTTCTTCTTTCTCAAGAGTGTTTTGGCTAATAGGAGTCTTTTGTGTTTCCATACAAATTTAAAAATTTTTTGTTCTAGTTCTGTGAAAAATGCCATTGTTTTGAATCTGTAGATTGCCTTGGATAGTATAGTCATTTTGACAATGCTGATTCTTCCAATCCAAGAACATGGGATACCTCTCCATCTGTTTGTGTCATCTTCAGTTTCTTTCATCAGTGTTTTATAGTTTGCAGAGTACAGGTCTTTTGCCTCATTAGGTAGGTTTATTTCTAGATATTTTATTCTTTTTGATGCAGTGGTAAATGGGATTGTTTCCTTAATTTCTGTTTCTCATCTTTCGTTGTTAGTGTATAGAAGTGCAACAGATTTCTGTATATTAATTTTGTATTCAGCAGCTTTACCAGATTCATTGATGAGCTCTAGTAGTTTTCTGGTAGTGTCTTTAGGATTTTCTATGTATAACATCATGTCATCTGCAAACAGTGACAGTTTTACTTCTTTTCCAATTTGGATTCCTTTATTTCTTTTTCTTTTCTGCTTCCTGTGGCTAGGACTTCCAAAACTATGCTGAATAAAAGTGGTGAGAGTGGGCATCCTTGTACTGTTCCAGATCTTAGAGGAAATGCTTTCAGCTTTTCACCATTGAGTATGATGTTAGCTGTGGGTTTGTCATACATGGCCTTTATTGTGTTGAGCTATGTTTCCTCTATGCCTACTTTCTGAAGAATTTTTATCATAAATGGATGTTGAATTTTATAAAAAGTTTTTCTGCATCTGTTAAGAGGAGCACATGGTTTTTATCCTTCAATTTGTTAATATGCTGTATCACATTGATTGATTTGTGAATATTGAAAAATCCTTGCCTCCCTGGGATAAATCCCACTGGATCATGATGTATGACCCTTTTAACATATTTTTGGAATTGGTTTGCTAGTATTTTGCTGAGGATTTTTGCATCTGTTTTCATCAGTGATATTGACCTATAAATTTCTTTTTTGTGTGATATCTTTGTCTCGTTTTGGTATCAGGGTGATGGTGGCCTCAGAAAACAAGGTTGGAAGAGTTCTTTCCTCTGCAGTTTTTTGCAATAGTTTCAGAAAGATGGGTGTTACCTGCGTTTCCTTGTTGATTTTCTGTCTGGATGATCTGTCCATTGCTGTAAGTGGAGTATTAAGGTTCCCTACTATCATTGTGTTACTGTCAATTTTTCCTTTATGGCTGTTAGCCCTTGCCTTATATATTGAGTGCTCCTATGTTGGGCGCATATATATTTACAATTGTTATAATCTTCTTCTTTGACTGATCCTTTGCTCATTATGTAGTGTCTTTGTCTCTTGTAACAGTCTTTATTAAAGTCCATTTTTGTCTGATATAAGTATTGCAACTCTGACTTTCTTTTGATTTCCATTTGCATGGAATACTTTTTCCATTTCCTCAGTATCAGTCTGTATGTTTCTCCAGATCTGAAGTGAGTCTCTTGTAGGCAGTGTATATATTGGTCTTGTTTTTGTAACCATTCAGCCAGTCTGTCTTTTGCTTGAAGCATTTAGTCTATTTACATTTAAGGTAATTATTGATAAGTACATTCCTATTGCCATTTTATTAATTGTTTTTTGTTTTTGTAGGTCTTTTTCTTTCCCCTTTCTTCTTTCATTCTCTACTCTTGTGATGACTATCTTTAATGTTATGTTTGGATTCCTTTTTCTTTTTGTATGTATATCTATTATAGATTTTTGTTTTACAGTTACCATGAGGTTTTTGTATTGGAGTCTGTATTTATACATGCTTGTTTTAAGTTGCGGATCTCTTAATTTCAAATGCATTTTAGGTACCCTGCATTTGTACTCTCCTCCCCTCACAGTTACTGTTTTTGATTTTATATTTTACATCTAATTGTTTTGTGTATCCCTTAACTGCTTATTGTGGATACGAATGAGTTTTACTCTTTTCATCTTTTAACCTCCCTACTAGCTTTGTGTGTGGATGGTTTCCTACCTTCCTTGTAAGTTTGCATTTACCAGTGAGCTTTTCCATTTTATAATTTTCTTGTTTCTATCTGTGGCCTTTTCTTTTCCACCTAGAGAAGTTCTTTATCATTTGTTGTAAAGTTGGTTTGGTAATACTGAATTATTTTAGCTTTTGCTTGTCTGTAAAGCTGTTGATTCCTCCATGAAATCTGAATGGGAGCCTTGCTGGGTAGAGGATTCTTAGTTGTAGGTTTTTGTCTTTCATCACTTTAAGTATATCATGCCACTCCTTTCTGACCTGCAGACTTTCTGCTGAAAAATCAGTTGATAGCCTTATGGGAGTTCTCTTGTATGTTACTTGTTGCTTTTCCCTTTTTGCTTTTAATATTCTCTCTTTATCTTTAATTTTCATCATTTTGATTACACTGTGTCATGGTGTATTCCTCTGTGGGTTAATCCTGTATGGGACTCTCTGCACTTCTGGACTTGAGTGACTGTTTCCTTCCCCAGGTTAGGGAATTTTTCAGCAATTATCTTTTCAAATATTTTCTCAGGTCCTTTCTCTCTCTCTCTTCTTCTGGGACCCTGATAATGCAAATATTAGCATGGCTTGATGTTGTCCCAGAAGTCTCTTGAACTGTCCTCATTCCTTTTCATTCTTTTTTTTTTTTTTCTTCTCTTCAATGGCAGTGATTTCCACTACTCTGTCTTCCACCACACCAATCAGTTCTTCCATCTCATTTACTCTACTATTGATACCTTCTAGTGTATTTTTCATTTCAGTTATTGTATTCTTTAATTCTGTTTGGTTGTTCTTTGTATTTTCCAATTCTTTGTTAAAAACTTCTAATTTTTCATTCCGTGCATCCATTCTCTGCCCGAGTTCTTTGATCATCTTTACTATCATTAATCTGAACTCTTTCTTGGGTAGATTGCCCATCTCCATGTCACTTAGTTCTTCTGGGGTTTTATCTTGTTCCTTCATCTGAAACATTCCTCTGTTGCTTCATTTTCTCTAAGTTGCTATTTGTATTTTTATGTATGTGGTAGGTTGGTTACTTTTTATTGACCTTGGAGAAGTGACCCTCTGTAGGAGACATCCTATGCATCCCAGCAGTGCACTCCCCTCTCATCACCCAAGGGCCAGGGGCCAGCTGGTCCCAGGGTAGTGTCTGGCCTGCATTTGCAGACTTGGCTTGCAGGCTGCAGAACTGTAATTTTCTTGCTTCTGGTGTCTGCCCCCTAACAGTTGGAGCTGGGTTTTGGTCCTCTGGTGGGCAGGGCCATGTCTAGGGGTGTGTTTAGAGGTGGCTGTAGACTCAGGAAGTCTTTAAGCAGCCTGTCTGCTCATGGGTGGGGGGTTGTCCCCTCCCAGTTTGTTGTTTGGCCTGAGATGTCCCAGCACTGGAGCCTACAGGCTGTTGGGTGGGGCCAGGTCTTGGTGCCAAAATATCAGCCTCTGGGAGAACTCACACAAATGAATCCCCTTATATATCTGCCGCAATGTCTGTATCCTCAGAGTGAGCCACAGCTACCCCCACTTCCCTAGGAGACCCTCCAAGATGAGTAGGTAGCTCTGGCCCAGGCTCCTATGAAGTTACTGCTTTTACCTTTGGTCCTTTGGTGTGTGTGAGATTTTTTTGTGCACACTTTAAGAGTGAAATCTCTATTTTCCCCAATCCTGTGGAGCTCCTGCAATCTAGCCCCACTGGCCTTCAAAGCCAAATGCTCTGGGAGCTCCTCTTCCCAGTGTTGGACCCCTGGGCTGTGGGGCCTCATGTGGGGCTCAGAACTCACTCCTGTGGGAGAATCTCTGTAATATAATTATTCTCCAGTTTGTGGGGTGCCCACTGGGGGGTATGGGATTTGATTATATTGCAAGGCTGCCCCTCCTACCAGTCTCCTTGTGGTTCCATCTTTATGTCTTTAGCTGTAGGGGATCTTTTCTAGTAGGTTTCAGTCTTTTTCAACGATGATTGCTCTATAGATTGTTGTGATTTTGGTGTTCTTGTGAGAGGAGGTGAGCTTAGGGTCCTTCTACTCTGCCATCTTAGCCACTCTGTCTTTGTCTTTTGAAAGTTTGGTTATTATGTGACTTAGTGTGGATGTCTTTAAGTTCATTTTACCTGCGGGTTGTTGAGCTTCTTGGATGTTTATATTTATGTCTTTCATCAAATTTGCAAAGTTGCTTACCATTATTTTTTTTAAATATTCTCTGTGCTCCTTTCTATCTCTCTTCTCCCTCTGAGATTCCCACACTGTGTAGGATGATCCACTTGATGATATCACACAGGTCCTTTAGGCTCTGCTCACTTTTCTTCACTCTTTTTCCTTTCTGTTCCTCAGACTCAGTAACTTCCACCATTCTATATTCATGCACTGATCCTTCTTTCTGCAGCTCAAATTTGCCTTTAATCCCTCTATTGAATTTTTAATACCAGGTATTGTACTTTTCAGCTCCATAATTTCTTTTTGGTTCCTTTTTAGGTTTTCTAGCTCCTTATGATACTTCCATTTTGTTCACACATCATTTTCTTGACTTTCTCCAAGTCTTCCTTTAGTTCTTTGAGCATCTTTAAGATATTTTGATGTCTTTATCTAATATATCTATCATCAGATATTTTTCAGGAACAGTTTCTGTTCATTTTTTTTTTATTCTGAATGGACCATACTTTCCTGTTTCTTTGTATGCCTGGTGATTTTTTGTGGAATATTGGACATTGGAATCTAATAATGTGGTAACTCTGGAAATCAGATTCTCCCCTTTCCCTAGACATTGCAGTTTTTGTTATTCTTTTTGTTATTGATTTTTGTATCATATTTCTGTGGCAGGGATAACCTGAGATGTAAACTGAAGGTCTTCTCAGGCTGTTTCTGTGTTTTTTCCCTGAACATGCACACTCACTTTCTAAATTTCCCCACATATGCAGTTGTTTTTGAATGTCCTAGTCTTTAGTGCCTGGCTTCTGAGAGTGGAAACATGAAAAATGAAGGTGGAAGCAAATGTTGCTGGATCTTTAAATCCCGTGTAAGTCACTTCAGCCAACAAGGAAAGGGCTTGCAAGAGTCGGCGAGGTGTGACAACAATGGCTGCCACCACTTTCCTGCAACCTGTGTGTAAGCTGCTTCAGAAGCACATGCATAGTTGCCTGCCACACTGCTGAGGGTAGGGATAGGTTGCTGCTGTTTTCCTAAGAGCTGAAATTGACTGAAATTAATGCAGTTTACCTGTCTGAGTTGTCCTCTAGAACTTGCAAGCCTTCAACAGACTCCAGAGTTCCAAAACAGTGACATCAGACAGATTCTGCCATTGCAGTTTTTGTCTAGTTATGGTGACAGATTCCTAGAGCTTCCAACTCTACCACCTTCCCAAAATCCTCTCCTAAAACACTAATATACAGAAAATGAGTACAGCTTAATGGAAAAGTCAACTGGAACCTTGTACAAGCAGTTTCACTGATTATTTTTAAACTGATCAAGTAAAAATATTAGAACATCCTGTCATAGATATAGAGAGCCTATTAGGCACTTTGAGAGGTACCAAAAACTTAAAGCATAGACTCTTCTCAAAAAAAAGTTGTAGCCTGGTTAGAAACACAATATATACTAACATAATATATTAAATCAAAATAGTAAATAAGAAGTGCCAAATACATACCATTACTTATGATCATTACAATGAGAATCCAGAAGGAGAAGAGAGTACTGTGAATTTAAATCATCAGAGAAGATTTCATTAAGTAGTATTCCCAAGCTATTCCTGAAAGATATTCTGATCTAAAGAATATTAAAAAGAACTAAAACTTACCTAGCCCTCCCTATGTGTCAGATGCTAACTTATTCTCAAAACAACTGCATGAAGTATGTACTATTATCTCTTTTACATAGATGAGGAAATTGAGCAAGAGAAACAGTAAGAGACTTTCCAAAGCTTAAATAACAAGTCATTCATGGAGCTGGGACTTGAATCCAAGCAGGAAAGCTCTAGGGCCTGATCTCTCCGCTCAGTCCTTGCTGAGCAGAACGGTGTGAGGAAAAGCATAGAAGTGAATGTGTGATGCATTTGCCAGAGAGGGTGAAGAGGCCACACAGACAGGCATGATAGTAATTTAGACATTTTGCTGTGGGACAGTGTGTGTCCACACGCAGAAACTCTTTATTTGATTAAAATTGCAGATTTGGTTAGCACTTGCATTATATCATGTCATTTAAGAAACTTCTCCCTCAAACTACTGTAGTACAGAAAAACAACCATGTAAAAATTTTCAGTATTATGTGCTGTTAAAGAAACAGTAACCTTTTCTTTTTTCATTTAGTTATTACTTAAGAGGAAAAAATATTCTAACTTGTAACCTTATTGGAGATAATGTGCGTTGGAGTGATAAGGTACCACATTGTGAAAGTAAGTAAATTCTCACTTTAGAATTTAGATTAGGAATTTTCAAACTTTTTGGCTTCAGGACCTGTTTATGCTGTTAAATCAGCAATGATTCCAAAGAGCTTTTCTTTATGTGGGTTATGTCTATTGGTATTCATTATATTGGAATTAAAACAAAAGTTTTTTAAATAGTTAATAATTAAATCATTTTTAGGAACAGTAAAGTCAATACATGTTAATATATACAACATATTTTTATGAAAAAATTAAACATTTCCAAAACCAACAGTGGGAATAGTGGCATTGTTTTACATTTTTGCAAATCTCTCCAATATCTGGCTTAAAGGAAAACACCTGGATTCAGTCTGTGGCAAAATCACACAATTTGTAGATTCTGGAAAATTTCACCATAAACTTACAAGGATGACAGTGAAATAAGACCATATCTTGGTATTATTGTGAACCATGGATGTAGTGAATGGGTATGTTTATAAATTATAAATATGCATTTCTTAACTAGCAGTGAATTTTATTTTTAGTCACAAGCATATTTTCTCATTAAATTTCCATCTCTTATGATGATTAGAACAAAACTTAGCATTTCATATAGGTACTTTATATAGGTATTTAAGAAAATGAGTTTGGTTCTTAAAAGTTTATTTCTACGTGATTTGAATTTGGGATAATACATTTTCTCATGGAAACTCTCCTCTAAATGGATAAAGGATTCACAACTAACTTCTAGAAATCATATGTTAAAGAACTTGTTGAAGGTAGTTCATAGGACTTTACTGATGCTGTCTTACTCTTTCACCTTCCCTTTACCTTTATTTTCTCTTTTTACCCCTTTTTAAGAGATTTTTTGTGGACGACCTCCAAACATAAAACATGGAAAACACACCAATAGCTACAGGAATATATTTGAATATAATGAATTAGTAACTTATAGTTGTAATCCTTCAAATGGATCAGATGAATATTCACTTGTTGGAGAGAGCCAGCTTATTTGTTCTGGACCTGGCAAATGGAGTAGTGAGGCTCCTCTGTGTAAAGGTAATAATGTTTCCATTTGTTTGTAAATACTGTGGAACACTTTGTAAATAGTTTTACCTATAAGTGAAACAGTCATACATGTTTCTTCCTCCAGTTAAATTGACTTCTAATTTAATTTAGGCCAAATCGAACAGAAAATAGTTCTAGTTGTGGGGTTTCCCACCCCTCACCCCAGATGTTCTTGACATTACAGTTTACACATTGTGAACTAATTGTGTGTGTGTATTAGGATATTTTTTTGCTTGAAAGAACTAAAAAACTCAACACACCCTGCCTCAAAAATAAAGTTTTTTCTTATATTGCAAGATGTCTGAGAGTTCTGGCTACAAATAATGGTAGAGAAAACTTTAAAAAGCTAAGCTTCTCATTGATAAGAATGATAAACTCTGAACAAAATATATTTTTAAAACAATATTTAAGGCACTAGAGAGTGACATAAAGCAAGGAGATGCTACAGGGGATTTGATTCTTGGAAGAAAACCACTGAATAACAGGATAATATTTACTCTTTTCAAGTTCACATGGGACATTCTCTAAGGTAGCTCATATTCTAGGCAATAAGATTATTTTTAGCACATTCCAAAGAATTGAAATCATTAAGTGCATTATCTGATCACAATGGAATAAACATAGAAATTACAACAGGGCTAATCTAGAAAATTCACAAATACTTGAAAATTATGAAAGGCGCTCCTTACTAACCAATGAGTCAAAGATGAAGTAACAAGGGAAGTTAGAAAGTGTTTTGAATTGAGTAAAAATGAAAAGCACAATACATCAAAATATCAAAATTTGTGTGATACAACAAAAGCATTGCTTAAAGGGAAATTTATAGCATGAAATACTTGTGTTAGAAAAAAATAAAAGTCTCAAATCAACAATCTAAGCTTCCACCTTAAAAAAATAAAAAAAGAAGAGCAATCTCAAAATAAGGAGACATAAGATGATCATAAAGATAGAAATCAATGAAATTGTGAAGAGGAAATAATAGAGAAAACCAATGAAATAAACTCCTGGTTCTTGGAGAAGATCAATAAAATAGATAAAGCTATAAATAGGCTGACAAGAAAGAAAAAGATATTTAATAAGTCAGACAGAGAAAGACAAATACTCTATGATATCATTTATATGTGGAATCTAAAAAATACAACAAACTAGTAAATATAACAAAAAAGAAGCAGACTCACAGATATAGAGAACAAACTAGTGGTCACCAGTGAGGAGGGGCAATATAGGGGTGTGGGCGTGGAAGGTACAAACTATTGGGTATAAGATAGGCTACAAGGATGTATTGCACAACATGAGGACTATAGCCAATATTTTTGTCATAACTGTAAATGGAATGTAACCTTTAAAAGATGTATTAAAAAATAAATTTTTTTTAAAAAGAATGAAAAAGAGGACAACACTATTCTGCAGACATTTAAATGGATAGTTAAAAAATATTACAATGATGATAGTTGTAATATTACATCTTTATGCCTATAAATTTGACAACTGAAATGAAATTGACAAATTCCTTGAAAGACAAAAAAATACCGAAAAATCTTCACACGAATATATAGGTAACCTGAATAGTCTTATACCTATTAAGGAAATATAATTTGTAGTTAAAAACCTTCCCACAGTGAGAACTGAGGCCCAGATGGCCTCCTTGGGGAATTAATTCTACCACACATTGCAGGAATAAATAATAGCACCTCTACACAAACTGTTCAAGAAATATAAGAGGAGGAAATGCTTCTCAACTCATTTCATGGGGACATTACCTGATACTAAAACCAGACAAAAACATTGAAAGAAAATTGTAAACAATATCCTTATTGAATATAGAACTTTTCAACAAAATATCAACAAATCAAATCCTGCTATACGTCTACGTCTCTATTCCTGCCCTACAAATAGGCTCATCTGTACCATTTTTCTAGATTCCACATATATGTGTTAATATACGATATTGGTTTTTTTCTTTCTAGCTCACTTCACTCTGTATGACAGACTCTAGGTCCATCCACATCTCTACAAATGACCCAATTTCGTTCCTTTTCATTGTACTGCAGAAACTAACACAACACTGTAAAGCAGTTTTACTCCAATTAAAAAAAAAAAAAAGAAAAAAAAATCTTGCTATATATAAAAATAAGAATACATTATAGCCAAGTAAGGTTTATTCCATAAATGCAAGATTGGTTCAGATTTTAAAATTAATCCGTGTTATTTACCATATCAAAAGACTATAATGAAAAAAATATGATCATCTTAATAGATGCAAAAAAAAAAGCAATTGACAGAATTCATCATCTTTTTATGATAAAACTTAGCAAACTAGGAACGGAATGGAACTAACTATATCAACCTGATAAAAGGCACATACAAAAATCACACAACTAACATTATGCTTAATAGTAAAAACCTAATTTCTTTCCCCCCAAGGTAGGAAGAAAGGAAGTATGTCTACGCTTATCACTCTATTCAGCATTGTACTGGAGGTCCCACTCACTGCAATAAGGCAAGAGAAAGAAATAAGCATACATACATTGGAATGAAAGAAATAAAATAGTCTGTATTCATTTATAACATAATTGTCTATGTAGAAAATTCCAAAGACTGATGTTTTAGCAAGGTTGCAAAATATAAGATCAACATACAGAAATCAATTGTATGTCTACATACTAGCAATAAATCATTACTGAAAGTTTTATTTACAACAACTATTTGCAAGTCCAAAACACAAAATACTTGCATATAAATCTAACTAACATATATGAAAGATTTAAATGGTATAAACCACTAAACACTAATAAAGGAAATTAAAGACCTTAATAAATAAAGGGATATACATTGGCCATGAAATGGAAGACTCAAAATAATAAAGGTGTAAATTCATTGTAATTGATCTATAAATTCAACATAATCCCAATAGAAACCCCAGTAAAACTTTTTGTATAAATTGGCAAACTGATTCTGAAAATTTGGAAAGACAAAAGAGGTAGAATAGTTAAACAGTTTTTGAAAATGAACTGGAGGATGTACTCTACCTGATGTCGACTTAGTATAAAGCATACTATAAAGCATATAAGCAAGACAGTTTGGTAGTGGTGAAAGGATAGTTATATAGAACAATAAACAAAATAGTGAGTCTAGGATTAGACCCTTGTAAATATGTCCAGTTGATTTTCACAGGTATACAAACAATTCAGTGGGGAACAATTTTTTCAACAAATGGTACCAGCACAATTGAACACCCATATGCTAAAAAAAAAAAAAAAAAAAAAAAAAAAAAAAAAAAAAAAAAAAAAAAAAAAAAAAAAAAAAAAAAAAAAAAAAAAAAAAAAAAAAAAAAAAAAAAAAAAAAAAAAAAAAAAAAAAAAAAAAAAAAAAAAAAAAAAAAAAAAAAAAAAAAAAAAAAAAAAAAAAAAAAAAAAAAAAAAAAAAAAAAAAAAAAAAAAA
>RJWK010033174.1:0-10260 GCA_004363435.1 Platanista minor | reverse complement strand
GCCCATGTTAGCACCATATGCAAGCATTTATTCAAAATGAAACATAGACATACATGTGAAACCTACAACTGCAACACTTTTACAAGAAAACACAGAAAATATTTGTGACCTAGCCAAAGATTTCTCTAATACAACCCATAAAGCATGATGCTTTAAAGAAAAAAATAATAAATTGGATACTCCAAACTCAAAATTTCTGGACTGCAAAAGATATTATTAAGAGAACAACAACAAAAAGCAATAGATGGGGAGAAAATATTTGCAAAGTACATATCTAATAATTAACTTGTATCTATGATATAGGAAGAACTCTCAAAACACAATAATAAGAAAACAATTTTTTTAAATGAGCAAAAATTAGTAATAGACATATTTCACCAAACGTGATATGTAGATGGCAAAAAGTACATGAAAAGTTGCACAATATCATTAGTAATTACAGGAATGTAATTTAAAATCACAATGAGATACCACTAACCAACTATTAGAATGGCTGAAATTAAAAACAAAAATGTGGCAATGCAAGCAGTCAAATATACATGTAATTGAAGTTTCAGAAAGAGAGGAGAGAGAGGAATACAGAAAATTATTTGAATAAATACGGGCCAAAATATTTCAAATTTGATCCAAAACAATAACCCTACAGGTACAAGAAATTCAGTGACCCTAGCAGAATAAGTAAAAATTTTAATTTTACCAAGAAACCCCCACCAAACTAAATACATCATGGTAAAACTACTGAATACAAAAAAGAAAAGGGGGCCAGGGAAAAAAGGTATTATATTGAGGACACCCTTACCCACCCCTATCCCCCCCACCCCCGTTACCCATGTTAAGAATGACAGCTGATGTCTCTTAAGGAACTGTGGAGATGAGAAGACAATAATCTCTGCTAATGTGCTGAAAGAAAAATAAAACACTTAACCTAGAATTCACTGTCAAGGAGAAATCTTCCAAAACTGAAGGTGAAATAAATAAAAAACAGTTTCAGATAAACAAAAGTTTGGGTAATTTGTCATCAGCCAACCTGAACACAAGAAGTGATAAAGAAGTTCTCCTGGCAGAACAGAAATGATGTGATACTTGATGGAAATTCAGATCCACAGGAAAGGAGGAAGAACACTATTCTGATTTAAAAGGCTGTATATTATCTGGCCTTTATTTATTGCTCAGATTTAATCTCATAAGATATCCTCTTGAACTCTCTGCTCACCCAGTGTTTTCCAGTTTTTTTTTTTTCCGAATTCTGCAAAACACGTTCATAGCTATTGAAGTCAATCTAGAAGGCCACGACCTGTATTTTACTTTGAAGAAGTAGAGTAGAATGGGAAACACCAGAGAACACTGGTGTGAGGGTTGAGCATTTTGCCCGGCTAGCTTCTTTTCAACTTTTAAAATCGAACTCAAATATTACCTTCTCAAAAAAGTCTTTGCTACCTTTCTAAAAGAGCAGGGTACTGTAATTAGTGTCAGCATGACCTTAAAAAAAGTCCTAGAGCTAAAGAGTATCAAAAGTATCAAAAGTTTTGAACTTGCCCTGAATTTGTACCTGGTAGTCACACTTTCTCAAAACTTGTCATTAATGGAAAAAAATATAGGAAAGCCAATAAAGTATAATGACAGTCTGTTCTAGGTGGAAAAACGTTATTAAGTTTCTCTAAATCCATTTGCCTGAAATTCAAATGCACAAATAAAGTCTTTTATTTATTTATTTTTTTTTCAGTTAACCTCTTGCCTTTCATTCCTTGGCTTTTTCTTCCCACTGGCAATTACTACTTTGCACTAGTTTTTTCTGGTCCTGTGTGAAAGCAGCTTTTTATTAATTCTAGAATTTCTCCAATTTTCAGTGGTCAAATGTGAACATCCAGTACTCGAACATGGAATAATCGTATCAGGAAGTAGAGAAAATTTTTCCTACCAAGCAGCGGTGATATTTGAATGCCTCCAGGGTTTTTACCTTAATGGCAGCAACCTAGTGTTCTGTGGTGGTAATAACACTTGGGAGCCTGAGATGCCAAAGTGTATTAAAGGTACAAATGTTGTCTTTTTCCTTTTTTTAAATTTTGTCTTTTAATTTTTATTTCTTTGACATTGACAAGAATAGTTGAAAAAATAAATCTTTGTATTTAACTCTGTCTTATATCCATTTCCATGAGAGATGTATGACAGAACTTACATAGAATTCTGCTGTTGTGATTTTGTATGTTTTTATAGAGTCTTAGCACATTCTGTTAGCAAAGAACACAGGTATATTAATGTCTCTTGTTTGGTATTTTTATGTATAAAAATAGATGGGAATGATTCTTCAGAGTAAATTGAAGCATGGGAATTTTTACCTATATAAGTCAAGAATGAGAAGCATAATTCATATAAATGATATGAAAGTAGTAATCCCATGTGGTTTGTTCTTCAGTGCTGATTCCTTTCAATACAAAACTCCCAATTTTGAGCCATTCAGATTTAGTAACTTCTTGCTTATATTTTACAAAAAATCCTTTAAATTCATGTGATTTACACTCATTCATCATTTTTACTAATGAAAAGAGGAAGAATATATTTACAGCCATTTTAGTTGTTATGCTTAGTGATCCTAAAAGTATTTGCCATAGTCCACAGATATCAACAGATGTGTGAGCTTGGACAAGTTACGTAAACTTTAAATATATTTACATACATGTAAAATGATTTAATGCCTTCCTCACTGGGTGACAGCAAAGTCAAAATGGGATCCATTTAAAGCACTTAGCACAGTGCCTGGCATCTAGAAAGCTCTTAGGTAACTTGTATGACTTACAGCATCACCTCTACAGGGTATCTTCCAGGTCCAGGACTATGTTTCATTTTCCAGAGTGCAACCAGTTTGGTTCTTTTTATACTGGGAAATTTCTGTTGTCACCAGAATAAGACCAGTATTTCTACCACTCCCCACCTCATACAAATATCATTTGTCTCTTTAGTGGGCATTTTTATTTGGCAACAGAAAGTAAATTTCATAACAACTGAAAGGCAGGAGAAATCCTTACTTATTGAAATGAAATGGAGGATTTCTGGCAGGGACTACTAATTAGCTTCTCTGCTTAAGACTTGAGAGACTATTTTGATATGGTAGAACGAATTATCTTCCTGATTTCAGGGCTGCTTTCTCTGGCTTCTTCCTTTTAGTTGCAGCAGAAGCAAGAGGCAAGAGGAAGAGAGGGAAGAGCATTAGCCTGGGCAGACTGCACTCAGGGTGCCAGTGTGGCTCTGCTCACTCAAGTAACATCATTTCTATAGGTTCCAGTGTCCCATTGTTTAATGACTCAAACAAATGTCAGTTACTGGCATCTAATTTGTTTGTTTCCTATTGCCCTGATATTTTGAAGGATTAAGGGGGATTATTCATGTTAACATGGTAATTAGAACACCTTTTATAATTCCTTTAAACTTGATACCCAGTAACCTCCTTCAGTACCTTGGTGAGTGCTGTGAAGTTTTGTGGGAAAAGAGATTTTTTTTGGTGGATGATATATAAAGATTGCATATGAAATTTATATTCATTGACCCATCCATGTCCTAGTGGGCCTATACACTGTGGTGTACTATATTTGTTGATATGCTCTTTTGAAAGTTGACCATAAACATTTCATAAGGACTTATAAAACACTGATACAGTTTAGTGTTTAAAGAAATTGTGAATTGTGAGAAAAAGCCTATGAAGAGAAGAAGCTACAGCGATCTTTTTTTTTTTTTTAATGAAAAGTCAACTCTCTGGAAAAAATTTTAAAAATTAAAAAAATTAAAAAAAAAAGTCAACTCTCCTTATGGGATTGTCAATCATTTTTTATCATCAGTTAGAGAAAGACTATACCAAAAGGATCAGTAACAACATATAATGGTGTTAAGTCAGATCTAAATGTGCTAATATAAAAAAATGTCCAAGAAATCCTTAGTGAAAAAAAAATTATGGAATATACTACTTGGATCTTTTAAAAGAATACATAAATTTTATGATTTATAATTAGTTAACTACTAGGATTTTCATTATAAAATACAAAGTTGTAGTGAACATTTTATATACACATCCTTATGCACTTATACAAATATATATTTAGGTTAAACCCAGGAGTAGAACTGCAGAGTTCTGAGTGTATGTGTATTATTTATTTTGAGATATAATTTTTAAAAAGTATTTAAAACCAAAATTAAATTCATAATTTTGTATTGACAAGGATGGTCAATTGAGTCAAATTTATTTTTCCAGGTTACAAACCTACTCATCCAACCAAGACTCCACTTGCAAAATATCCAGGTTCAGTAACTCTTTATCCTACTTATAGTTAAGAAATTTATAAAGTGATGGGTGTAAAATCATGTCTTATTTTAATTTGCATTTCTTTAATTATCAGTGAGGCTTAACTTTTTCTATCTACATTTATTTATTCATGTTCTTTGTTCATTTTTCTATTAGGTTTCTAAAACTTTTTTGTTGTTGTTGATTTGAACTTACTGTAAATTAAAGGCCTTTTAATGTGAAGTGAAATTTTTTCCTAAGGTTGATTTTTTTTGCTTTTCTTTTTTCTTTTTTTTTCTTTTTCTTTTTGCTTTATTTTCACTAGTCAGTTTTCTTTTAGGATTTTATACTGTACTATTAGATATGGGTTGCTTTTTATAACTTTTTGTTACCTGAGTATATTTTTATACATGAATATATTTTCGTAAATTTTCAAACATTACAGAAGTATACAGAGTAAAAGATTAGTTCTCCCTTCCTAGCCTATTACCTTAGTTAATCACTGTTTGGGTGTCTTTGTATCTATTTCTGTACATCAAAATCCTTATATATGTAGCTATACATTTAATTTGGTGTATATTTTCTTAAACAAAGTTGGTATCATACTGTTCATATTTTTTTGAAACTAGCATTTTTCCACTTAATGTCTTATATTGGGATTGTAATTTGATTTATTCTCATCCTTTTAAATGATGACTTTAATATATGCCATCATATTTTATTTAACTATTCTCCTATTGGTGGTCATTTATATGTGCAAAACTTTTACATTAATAGGTAGCTGGATATATCGATCTTTTCCCTAATGGCTATGAGTGTTGTGTCTTTCTTATAAAAGCTTTAGGACTTCCTCAAGCTGAAATTATATAAACATTTCAACCATGCATCCTAAGTGCATTCTTTGGATTTAAATTTTTGGTACATCTGAAATTCATTATGGTATGTGGAATGAGATTGGGTCCCTCTCTACTCCACCCACCCCCATCCAATGGCAAAGTAGCACCATTTGTTGAATAACTTGTCTTCTATCCAAGTGTTTTGAGGTGCCCCTTTTTATCATTCATTAAATCCATAGGTGTTTTAGTCTTCTATCTGTTCCCTTGAACTCTGTCCATATCTATGCCAACACCAAGTTGTTGTTGTTTTTCATTCTAGTACTATAATATATTTTAATGTCTGGCAGAATGCTTACTGTAATTTTTCCAGATCAACATTTATTTAATTTTTCTTACCATTTCATCCAATTTAGTAGCATTATATACATTCACATTGTTGTGCAACCATCACTACTATCTATCTCTAAAACTTTTTCATCATCTGAAACTAAAACTTTATACCCATTAAGCAATAATGCTCCTTTCTCAATCCTCCTCCCACATTCAGTAACCTCTTTCTACTTTCTGTCTCTGAATTTAACTTACCTAGATACCTCATTTAAGTGGTACTTTACATGTGTCCCTTTGTGTCTGGGTTATTTCACTTAGCATAATGTCTTCAAAGTTCATCCACCTTGTATCAGAAATTTATTCCTTTTTATGTCTGAAAATATTCCAGTGTTTGTATATACCACATCTTATTTATTCATTCATCTGTCGATAGATACTTGGTTGTTTTCACCTTTTGACATTCTAAACAATGCTTTTCAGAATCTTGGCATTCAAGTATGTGTTTGAGTCCTTCTTTTGAATTTTTTTGGGGGGTATATACCTTGGAGTGGAATTGTTGTGTTATATATTAATTCTTGTTTAATTTTTGGAGGAACATCCATACTGTCTTCCATTTTTAAAAAGTTTTTAAGTGGCTGCACCATTTTCATTCCCACAAGTGTTGTACAAAGTTTCTAATTTCTCAAGCTCTTTGCCAACACATGTTAATTTCTGTTTTTTATATAATAACCATCATAATCTACGTTAGTTAATAGGTGTGAAGTAGTATCTCATTGTGGCTTTTATTTCCCTAACGATTAGTGATATGGTGAGCAGCTTTTCATGTGCTTCTTGACCATTTGTATATCTTCTTTGGAGAAATGTCTATTCAAGTCCCTTGCCCATTTGTAAAATGGCTTTTTGTTGTTGTTATTGAGTTCTAGGAATTCGTAATATATTTTTGATATCAATCCCTTAGCAGAGGTATGACTTACAGATGTTTCTGCCATTCTATGAGTTGGTTTTTACTCTGTTGATAGTGCCCTTTGATGCACAAAATTTTTCATTTTTATGTAGTCCAATATATCTATTTCTTCTTTTGTTGCCTATGCTTTTGGTATCACATCTAAGAAGTCATTGCCAGTTCAACATCATGAAATTTGTCCTCTATGTTTTCTTCTAAGAGTTTTATAGTTTTAAGTCTTTTGTTTTTGATCCATTTTGAATTAATTTTTGTATATGGTGTAAGATGTGTCAATTTCGTGCTTTACAAGTGGATATCCAGTTTTCCAACAACCATTTGTTGAAAAGACTTCCCTTTCCCCATTGAATGCTCTTAGCACCCTTGTAAACAATCATTTGACCATATAAGCAAGGGCTTATTTCTGGGCCCTATATTCTATACCATTGGTCTATATGTCTGTCTCTATGCCAGTATCATTCTGTTTTATTATTGTAGCTTTTTAGTAAGTTTGGAAATCAGGAAGTATGAGCCCTTTCAACATTGCTCTTCTTTTTCAAGATTGTCTTGGCTGTTGCTAGTCCCTTGAGATTCCATATAAATTATAGGTTGTATTTTTCTTTCTCTGCCAAATGCATTTTCAAGATGGTGATAGAGAATGCATTTAATCTGTAAACTGTTTTGTGTAGTATTAACATCTTAACAATATTCAATATTAAGTCTTCCTGTCCATGACCACAGGATGTCTTTCCATTTATTTATGTCTTCTTCACTTTCTTTCAGCAATTTTTATAGTTTTCAATGTACAAGTCTTTCATCTCCTTGGTTAAGTTTATTTGAGTATTTTATTCTTTTTAATGCTATTGTAAATGGAATTGTTTGCTTAATTTCATTTTTGGATTGTTCATTGTTAGTGTATAGAAACACAACTGATTTCTGTGTGTTCATTTTGTATCCTTCAACTTTGCTGAATTTATGTATTAGTTCTAACAGTTGTGTATGTGTTTGTGTGTACGTGTGTGATCTTTATAGAGCTTTCTATGTAAAAAATCATGTCATCTATAAAGAGAGATCATTTTATTTCTTCTTTCCCACCTGGATATTTTTAACTTCTTTTTTACATAATGATTCTGACCCAAACTTCCAATGTTACATTGAACTGAAGTGGCAAATGAAGGAATTCTGTGTTGTTCCTGATCTTAAGGGAAAAAAAAATTTAGTATTTCAACATTGAGTATGATGTTAGCCAAGAGTATTTTATAAATGGCCTGTATAATGTTGAAGAGTCTTTCTACTCCACAGCAACTTCTAAATCATTTTTAAGCCCTCCTCTATCTTTTAAGTAGAATCATATTGAATTCAAGCCTAACTTTTTGCAATACACTAATGATAAACTTGCTTGCTATACCACAGAATTAGTCACAAGGAATATCAGTGGACAGGAAGAAGAATGTTGATGGCATTGAATATAAATTTATAATATTTTATGATGCAATTTTTAATGAGAAACATTAATATAATTTGTAAGGAAAATTAAATTATAATTATGAATTATAAAAAGGCACAAGACCAAAACCAATGAATTTATAGACCTTTAAGATTTATTTAGTCTTTCTTTTTACCTATTTCCATTTTTTTCCTAGGATATCCCAATCCCAGTGACGAAATACTATCACTTGATGACTTTGAGGATTTAGGTATTATTTTGTTATTAATAACCCTGTACTATGAGACCTTAGAGTTCTACATGGAAATATCATGTTCCAATCATTTGTTGGTAGGGAAGAAACAATGTGTAACAAATAATTAGTAATAATTGACATTTATAGTTATTTTATTAGTGCAGGTACCATGACAAATGTAAGTGGTAGTATATATAGACACATGTAGATAATTTTCTCTAATCTAGTCAATTGTAACAGTACTAGTAACCTATACAAAATAACCTGGTGTGGTAGCTAAAGCACAAAACAGTGAAAAATGAGGCTCCTGTTAAGAGTTTCACAAGGTGGATCCTGTACCTGGCATCTGTTTAAAACGGTTCTGTGATCAAAATGACTTGGATGCAGTAGCAGTCATGATAAAACTAGATTGGTAAACATTTTTGCTGTAGTTTTTAGATGATCTGATCAAAATTAAAATACAGCTGCTATCTAGGACCCATAGATACTTAATATCATCAGAACTCTTTTCATTTTTTCTCAGATGCAGGAATCATTGCTCTGATTTTTCTTACTGCAAGTAAGTATCTCAAACTTCGATCCACTTAAATGAAAATGTAATATGGAGATGAGATGCACATTATTTTTTCAATGACTTTTCAGTTGCTGTAGTTTTTATAGGTTGAAATTGAGTAGAATAGTCTAAAAAAAACCTGACCTTTTCTGTGATATACTACGTTGTGTTGGTGATTGTATATTCTTTTATATTCTACATGCCCACTTAGTAACAAACCCTAAATAATACATGTTTTTTCAAAATTATTAGTCATATGAGTCTATTTCCCAAATATGCTTTGGGTAATTTTCTAAATTAAGCAAAGACTCTGACTTATTGTGGACTGTTTAAGTGATTCCAGGGGATTGGATTTAGATATTGAAGGGTCGAAATGGAATATAAATGTATATGGGCTTAAATAAAATAACATTTTCTAACCACAGAAATGTAGCCAATGTTTACTTCTTCTTCTTGGTTTGGAATCTTGGTGATTAGTTTTCAGAGTCACATGTCATTCGTTTCCTGTTTTCTTGTAGTTGTTGCTGTTGTAGTAGTTTGTACCTGCTTGTACAGATGTCTTCACAGTGAGAAGAAAGATATGAAAGAGAAGGAGAAGAAAGAGCAGGAGGAAAAGGAGAAGAAGGAAAAGGGGAAGAAGGAAAAGGAGAAGAAGGAAAAGGAGAAGAAGGAAAAGGAGAAGGAAAAGGAGAAGAAGGAAAAGGAGAAGAAGGAAAAGGAGAAGAAGGAAAAGGAGAAGAAGGAAAAGGAAAAGAAGGAAAAGGAGAAGAAGGAAAAGGAAAAGAAGGAAAAGGAGAAGAAGGAAAAGGAGAAGGAGAGGAAAGAGAAAGAGATGAAAGGGTAAATCAAAGCATGTTTCCTCTAACTTATTCTAAACTTTGTACTTTTGACATACTTTTGTGCAGTTTTTTTTGTCCTCTATATCATGTGCCTGCATGAGTGTGCTGTCTGAATTGCATTTCATTACTAAAATTGTTTTTAGCTGCTTTTAATATCACTGCCACAGGAGAAATTTGTGCAAAATTCCATCAGCTATTATGACTGTAGGAAAACTTTCTGTGGGATTTGAGGTTTAAGTTCTGCAGCAAATCATGGACTGTTAGAGGGTTTTTCCCCACCCTAGGTGTACCCGACTTCCTAGATTGGACTGGTGGCCAAGATAAAATTTTAAATGGTTCACTGGAGACTTTGACATTTATATTCACTGGAATTTTTATGATGAAAATCTCCATTTATCTGTCCAACTTACGTCACTGTAAGGAGCTATGTAGTTAAAATTTGATTTCTTTTAGAGTTGTTATTTATATAGCTGGGGAATTAAAAGCAGCATTACTTGATTTCCCATTTCTGTTCTCTTAAATGACTAAGTGGCAGTAAAACTGATGGGGTTAAACTTCAAGTTACTAAAAGGGGTAGGATTTATAAGGCATCCCATTAGTTTTCTCTTTCTCTTTATCTGTAAAAATAAAAAAAAATCAGTGGGGTGCTAAGAATAAAAAGAAAGTGTACAGAGGATATTCAAGATGGCCAAGGAATAAGACATGGAGATCACCTTCCTCCCCACACATACATCAAAAATACATCTACATTGGGACTTCCCTGGTGGCGCAGTGGTTGAGAGTCCACCTGCCGATGCAGGGGACGCGGGT
>RJWK010033173.1:5079-23258 GCA_004363435.1 Platanista minor | reverse complement strand
CTCCACAACGGGAGAGGCCACAACAGTGAGAGGCCCACATACTGCAAAAAAAAAAAAAACAAACAAAAAAAACCCAAACAAACAAAAAAAAAATACAACACATGGAGGCTAAACAATACACTACTAAATAACCAAGGGATCACTGAAGAAATCAGAGAGGAAATCAAAAAATACCTAGAAACAAATGACAATGAAAACACGACAACCCAAAACCTATGGGATGCAGCAAAAGCAGAGGGAAGTTTATAGCAACACAATCCTACCTCAAGAAACAAGAAACACCTCAAATAAACAACCTAAGCCTACACCTAAAGCTATTAGAGAAATGAGAACAAAAAACCCCCAAAGTTAGCAGAAGGAAAGAAATCATAAAGATCAGAGCAGAAATAAATGAAATAGAAACAAAGAAAACAGTAGCAAAGATCAATAAAACTAAAAGCTGGTTCTTTGAGAAGATAAACAAAATTGATAAAACATTAGCCAGACTCATCAAGAAAAAAAGGGACAAGACTCAAATCAGTAGAATTAGAAATGAAAAAGGAGAAGTAACAGCTGACACTGCAGAAATACAAAGGATCATGAGAGATTGCTACAAGCAACTCTATGCCAATAAAATGGACAACCTTGAAGAAATGGACACATTCTTAGAAAAGTACAACCTTCCGAGACTAAACCAGGAAGAAATAGAATATATAAACAGACCAATCACAAGCACTGAAATTGAGACTGTGATTAAAAATCTTCCAACAAACAAAAGCCCAGGACCAGATGACTTCAGAGGTGAATTCTATCAAACATTTAGAGAAGAGCTAACACCTATCCTTCTCAACTCTTCCAAAATATAGCAGAGGGAGGAACACTCTCAAACTCATTCTGTGAGGCCACCATCACGCTGATACCAAAACCAGACAAAGATGTCACAAAGAAGGAAAACTACAGGCCAATATCACAGATGGACATAGATGCCAAAATCCTCAACAAAATACTAGCAAACAGAATCCAACAGCACATTAAAAGGATCATACACCATGATCAAGTGGGGTTTATCCCAGGAATTCTTCAATATATGGAAATCAATCAATGTGATCCACCATATTTATGTGTCACCAATGTGATAGATCACATATTTTTGTGATACCATATACAAAAATAAACTCAAAATGGATTACAGACCTAAATGTAAGGCCAGAAACTATCAAACTCTTAGAGGAAAACATAGGCAGAACACTCTATGACATAAATCACAGCAAGGTCCTTTTTGACCCACCTAGAGAAATGGAAATAAAAACAAAAATAAACAAATGAGACCTAATGAAACTTAAACACTTTGGCACAGCCAAGGAAACCATAAGCAGGATGGAAAGACAACCCTCAGAATGGGAGAAAATATTTGCAAATGAAGCAACTGACAAAGGATCAATCTCCAAAATTTACAAGCAGCTCATGCAGCTCAATGTCAAAATACAAACAATCCCATCCAAAAATGGGCTGGAGACCTAAATAGATATTTCTCCAGAGAAGATATACAGATTGCCGACAAACACATGAAAGGAAACTCAACATCTTTAATCATTAGAGAAATGCAAATGAAAACTACACTGTGGTATCACCTCACACTGGTCAGAATGGCCATCATAAAGAAATCTACAAACAATAAACGTTGGAGAGGGTGTGGATAAAAGGGAACCCCCTTGCACTGTTGACTGGAATGTAAATTCATACAGCCACTATGGAGAACAGTATGGAGGTTCCTTAAAAAACTAAAAAGAGAACTACTGTATCACCCAGCAATCCCAATACTGGGCATATACCCTGAGAAAACCATAATTGAAAAAGAGTTATGTACCACAATGTTCATTGGAGCTCTGTTTACAATAATCAAGACATGGAAGCAACCTAAGTGTCCATCAACAGATGAATGGATAAGATAAAGAAGATGTGGCACATATATACAATGGAATATTACTCGGCCATAAAAAGAAACGAAATTGGGTTATTCGTAGTGAGGTGGATGGACCTAGAGTCTGTCATACAGAGTGAAGTAAGTCAGAGAAACACAAATACTGTATGCTAACACATATATATGGAATCTAAAGCAAAAAAAAAAAAAAATGGTTCTGAAGAACCTAGGGGCAGGATAGGAATAAAGACGCAGTCGTAGAGAATGGACTTGAGGAAATGGGGTGGGGGAAGGTTAAGCTGGGATGAAGTGAGACAGTGGCATGGACATATATATACTACAAAATGTAAAACACATAGGTAGTGGGAAGCCGCTGCATAG
Source organism: Platanista minor (assembly GCA_004363435.1). Lineage (NCBI taxonomy): Eukaryota > Metazoa > Chordata > Mammalia > Artiodactyla > Platanistidae > Platanista > Platanista minor. The sequence goes on along the minus strand of RJWK010033173.1, from coordinate 20,977 downwards.
CGCAGGGAGATCAGCTCGGTGTTTTGTGACCACCTAGAGGGGTGGGATAGGGAGGATGGGAGGGAGACGCAAGAGGGAGGAGATATGTGGATATATGTATATGTATTACTGATTCACTTTGTTATAAAGTAGAAACTAACACACCATTGTAAAGCAATTATACACCAGTAAAGATGTTAAAAAATAATTGCTACTTCTTTGTTATCAGTGCATGAATTGTTATACCTATAAATAAATATGAATTTATTTTTTCACATTATCTTTTCATTTTTAATGTCTAGTTAGGAATACATGTAATATGTACAGTGTTTTGTATTATATAAGACAGTATTGATATAGGTACTCACAGATAATTTGTCTTGTAAACAGATGATATAAACTTACAGTATTGATAAATATAGTGCAGTACTATAAATGTATTTTCTCTTCCTTATATTTTCTTAATAATATTTTCTTTTCTCTATGTTACTTTATTCTCGGAATACAATAAATAATGCAGTATAGCATACAAAATATATGTTAATCTACTGTTTATGTTATCGGTGAGGCTTGTGGTCAAAAAGCATGCTATTAGTAGTTAAGTTTTGGGGGAGTCAGAAGTTATATACAGATGTTTGGCTGCATAGGAGGTCATAGTGTTGCGTAGGCTGCATAAGCTGTTCAAGGGTCAACTGTTTTTAGGTGTAATACTTGTGACAATTATAGCATAAAGGATGGAAGTGACTTATAGGTAGTCCTATATGGTTGCAAGAGTTGTATATTTTACATGAAATGTTACAGTGATATTACCTCTTGATAGCAGTTTGCGTCGCGCAGGTACATGCATTTTTAAAGCTCAATGAAAGTACCTTTCAGATTTGTACATTTTACAGTATGTGAATTTTACCTCAAAAGTACTACAAACAATATTAAACTCTAGTTTATAATATGCAAGCTTCAACATTTAAAGAGATGTGTACTAATGTCTGCTATTTATTTTGAAGTACATAAAAAATTGAAAGAGATTAATGTATGGTTAGAGGAATAACTAAATGGATAGATATTTGATAAAACAGATATAGTAAATATTATTGGTATAACCGAAGTAGTAGTAGATATACAGTTGTTCACTGACAAATTTCTTTAACTTTGCTATATGTTTAAAATGTTTATTAGAAAGTTTGGAAATATGAGATTAAAGTGACAAAGATTTATATTAATATGTTCCTTTGTTGATTCTTATAATGTAATGATGATATTTATTACTGGTTTAAAGACAACTTTTTTTGTTGTTGTTTTGTTTTTGGTGGTATGCGGGCCTCTCACTGTTGTGGCCTCTCCTGTTGTGGAGCACAGGCTCCGGACGTGCAGGCTCAACAGCCATGGCTCACGGGCCTAGCCGCTCCGCAGCATGTGGGATCTTCCTGGACCGGGGCACGAACCCCCGTCCCCTGCATCGGCAGGCGGACTCTCAACCACTGCACCACCAGGGAAGCCCTAAAGACAACTTTTAACATGGCATAAGGACACTTGTTTAAACCCAAGCATAAAAATAAACATAGGTTCCAGAAATATATTTAATATAGAAGTATCTTAGCTTGGGCTGCTATAACAAAATACCACAGATTGGGTGGCTTAAACAACAAACATTTATTTCTTATTGTTCTGGAGACTGGGAAGCCCAAGATTAAGGTGTTGGCAGGTTTGGTTCCTGTTAAGAACCTTGGTTCCTGGTTTTCAGACTGCTGCCATCTCTGTGTTCTCACATGTTGATGAGAGAAAGCTCTAGTTTCCCTTCCAATTCTTATAAAGAGTTAATCCCATTATGGGGGCCCACCTTCATGATCTCATCTAAACCTAATTACTTCCCAAAGACCCAACTCCATATACCATCACATGGCGGAGGGGGGGGAGAGGGGGGTGTCCGAGCTTCAACATATTCATTTGGGGGGAACACAAACATTCAGGCCAAAACAAGAAGGTACTAAAATAGCAAGCTCCACAGATTTTATCATACAACAGTGCCACTTTTAGTATTTTGGTGAATACTTTCAGTATTTTAAAATGTTAATTTAATCTCCCTTTCATCAAGGTAATTTTATTATGACATTAAATATTTCTCTAAAATATTATTTTAATGCGTAAATTATATGAAGTTATCAAATTAATATTTTTCCTATTATTTGACATGTAAATTATTTTTGAATTTTCACATAAATGTCACATAAAAAGAGATCACAGAGGGGCTTCCCTGGTGGCGCAGTGGTTGAGAGTCCGCCTGCCGATTCAGGGGACGTGGGTTTGTGCCCCGGTCTGGGAAGATCCCACATGCCGTGGAGCGGCTGGGCCCGTGAGCCATGGCCGCTGAGCCTGAGCGTCCGGAGCCTGTGCTCCGCAACAGGAGAGGCCACAACAGTGAGATGCCCGCGTACCTCAAAAAAAAAAAAAAAAAAATAGAGATCACAGAATAAGAGTCAATAATCAGAGGGCAAGAGACTTCTCAGTTGCAATGAGTAAAATTCGAAGACAGTGGAACAGTGCCTTTACGATTGCAATGGAAAAATGATTTTCCATTCATAATTCAATAGTCAGCCTGTGAATAAAATGAATAATACAAATCTACCTCAGGAAAACACTATGGGATGTGCTTCACCAAAACAAGTTGGCAAACAAAGTGAAAGACACAGGATCCAGAGAAGAAGGATTCAGTGCAACACAGTGGAGAAGGCAGGACCTTCCCGGGATGTTTGTGAAGGGAAGTTCCAATGGTACAGCAAGGCTAGCTTGGAATCAGTCTGGAATAACGGAAAAGGATGGAGATAGCCAAGAAAGAGAGTTCTTAAAGAAAAATGAAATGTAAAGAATATCTTATGAGTTGAACTTGAGACAGTATTTTTAGTTCCGTTGAAGAATTGTGAATGAAGTAAGAGAGGTATGTTTAAAAAAATTAAGGAAATATAAAAGAGCAGTATTTCCTTTAGAGAAAACAAAAAATTGCATGTGGAAAGAAACCTTATTGTATACTCTAGGCTCATTCCTGAATAATATTTAATTTATTATCATAAACGCTTCATACTGATTTAAGCAAGAAGGGTAAGTAGTTATATTGAGATTATCAGGGAGGAAAAGTATATATACGTCAGGGCAGGCAGGGTATGTATGAGCTAAAACTTTATTTTCTATAGTTGGAAATAAACTATAAAACTAAAAAAAATTAAGAATCAGTATAAACATGTTATTTAGAAATTTGGAGGTAAATACTAGAAGACACAGCTAAAGGAACCGAAAATTGTCCCTTGAGAACAGTAACGGAGTAGAAAAGGATGGGGCATGATTTTGCTGTTTTTCATTATACATGTTTTTCTTTATAAGTTTCACAAACTCTTAATGGGAGATGTGTATGTATTCTGCTAGACTAAAAATTGAGTTCCTTGTATTCCAGGTTGCAAGAAGCTCTGAGGGGGACTTACAAAGCCTAACCACGTTATCCTGAACTTCCACATAATTGCCTTGCATGCTTATACAATTGCTTTTAGTAGTCCCTATCCCCGACATGTAACATCGGGGTTCTGGGTAGAATTTCTTACATCATCACCAGACCCATCCTATGACATTGTCCACACACTAAAATCATGACTAGTTATCTAAGAGGTACAGTTGAATTGCTGCTGTGAAAGAATGACTCACTTGCAAGCATGCCAACTGGTTAAAGGCTGGGAGGGCGCTAGACATGGTAGGGTTGCCTAGGGACCCCACAGCTCCCTATCATGGAGAGGTTTAAACAAAAGCTAGATTAAGGCTTAGGGCAGTGTTACGGTGACTTTTGTATTCGGTATAGAGTTGGAGTAGGCAACTGTGAAGTACCTCCACCCTGAGATTCTGTGGAGTTTTATTCTAATTTAGAATGGCTCCTAGTTAGTATTTGGGACAAGGATTAGAACCCAGGTAGAGGTGTTAATTACCTCTTTACTTCTTTTTCTATCAGCCTTAACTTACCCTCAATATCTTGTCATTTTCTGTCAATGTTCCATGTATGTTTTAAAAGAATGTATATTATCCATTTCAGAAGTCCATGTTCCATATATGATCATTTGATTAGCCTGACAAATATGTTGGTTTAAATTTTCTGTCCTACAGTTTTTTTTCCACTCAATCTGTGAACTATTATAGGAATGTGAAATCTCTAAGACAGTGAATTCATTAATTTCTCCATGTAGTCATCTCAGTTTTCCTTATATATTTTGAAGCTATCCTATTATGTCCATACACATTTAGAATTCTTATTCCTTCCTGGTTTATAAAACCTTTTTTTTCTTCCGGTTTTATTGAGATATAAGTGACATACAGCACTGTATAAGTTTAAGGTGTATAGCATAATGATTTGACTTACATAATCGTGAAATGATCACCACAATAAGTTTAGTGAACATCCATCGTGTTATATAGATACCAAATAAAAAGAGAAAATATTTTTTGCTTGTGATGAGAACTCAGGATTTACTCTCTTAACTTTATAACATACAGCAGTGTTAATTATATTAATCATGTTACATTACTAGAACTTACATATCTTGTAACTGGAAGTTTGTACCTTTTCACTACCTTCATCCAATCCCCACTCACACCTCCACTGCCTCAGGTAACTACAAATCTGTTCTTTTTTCTATGAGTTTGTCTGTTTGCTCTTTGAAGTATAATTAACCTATAAGCCTGTGTTAGTTCTTGATATACAACATAAGATTTGATATTTCTATAAATTATAAAATGATCACCACAAGTCATTACCATCTGTCACGATACAAAGATATTACATTATTTTTGACTATATTCCCCACACTGTAATTTTCATCCCCATAGCTCATTCATTTTGTAACTGAAAGTTTGTACCTTTTAATTTCCCTCACCTATTTCAGGTATCCCTCTCACCCCCAGCCCTCTGTCAACCACCAGTTTGTTCTCTGTGTCTATGACACTGTTTCTGTTTAATTTGTGTTTCAGATTCCACATATAAATGAAATCATAATATTTGTCTTTCTCTGACTTATTTCCCTTAGCACAATACCCTCTAGTTCCATTCTTGTTGCACAAATGGCAAGATTTCATCTTTTTTATGGCTGAGTATTATTCCATTGTGTGTGTGTGTGTATGTGTATGTGTATATATATATATATATATATATATATATACACATACACACACACACACATACCACTTCTTCTTTATCTATTTTTCCATTGATGGACATTTAAATTGGTTCCATATTTGGGCTATAGTGAACAAAGCTGCAGGGAATGTAAGGGGTGCATATATCTTTTTGAATTAGTGTTTTGTTTATTTGGGGGGAAAATACCCAGAATTAGAATTGTTGGATTGTATGGTAGTTCTATTTTTAATTTCTGGTTTTTAAAAATTTATTTATTATTTATTTTAATTTTATTTATTTTTGGCTGTGTTGGGTCTTTGTTGCTGCACGTGGGCTTTCTCTAGTTGCGGAGAGTGGGAGCTACTCTTCATTGCAGTGCGTGGGTTTTTCATTGCTGTGGCTTCTCTTGTTGCAGAGCATGGGCTCTATGCATGAGGGCTTCAATAGTTGTGGCATGCAGGCTTCAGTAGTTGTGGATCTCAGGCTCCAGAGTGCAGGCTCAGTAGTTATGGCACATGGCTTAGTTGCTCCGCAGCATGTGGGATCTTCCCGGACCAGGGCTCGAACCCATGTCCCCTGCATTGGCAGGCAGATTCTTAACCACTGTGCCACCAGGGAAGCCCTATTTTTGTTTCTTGAGGAACTTCTTTATTGTTTTCTATAGTGGCTGCACCAATTTACATTCCCACCAACAGTGCACGAGGGTTCCTTTTTCTCCACATCCTTGCCAACACTTGTTACTTGTTGTCTTTTTGATAATAGCCATTCTGACAAGTGTAAAGTGATATTTCATTGTGGTTTTGATTTGTATTTCCCTAATGATTAGTGATCTTGAGTATCTTTTCATGTGTTCGTTGGCCATGTGTATGTCTTCATTGGAACAATGTCTATTCAGTTCTGCCCAATTTTTAATCAGGTTTTTTGTTTTTTCATTGTGAGTTGTATGAGTTCTTTGTGTATTTTGGATAGTAACCCCTTATCAGATATATCATTTGCAAATATCTTCTCCAATTCAGTAGTCAGCGTTTTCGTTTTTTTGATGGTTTCCTTTGCTGTACAGAAGTGTTTTAGTTTGATGTAGTCCCATTTGTTTATTTTTACTTTTGTTTCTCTTGCCTGAGGAGACATATAAAAAAAAAATTGCTAAGACTGATGTCAAAGAGTGTACTGTTTATGTTTTCTTCTAGGAATTTTAGGGTTTCATGTCTTATATTTAAGTCTTTAATCCATTTTGAGTTTAGTTTTGTGTTTGGTGTGAGAAAGTAGTCCAGTTTCATTCTTTTACATGTAGCTGTCCAATTTTCCCAACACCGTTTATTGAAGAGGCTATCGTTTCCCCATTGTATAGTTTTGCCTCCTTTGTCCTAGATTAATTGCCCATAAAATTGTGGGTTCATTTCTGGGCTCCCTATTCTGTTCCATTGTTCTATGTGTCTGTTTTTATGCCCATACCATATTGTTTTGAATACTGTAGCTTTGTGGTATAGTTTGAAATCAGGGAGTGTGATACCTTCAGCTTTATTGTTCTTTCTCAAAATTGTTTGGGCTATTCAGGATCTTTGGTGTTTCCATGAAAGTTTTAGAATTGTTTGTTATAGTCTGTGAAAAATACCTTCAATATTTTGATAGGGATTGCACTGAATCTATAGATTTCCTCAGGGAGTATTGTCCTTTTAACAACATTAAGTCTTCCAATCCATGCGCAGAGATATCATTCCATCTGTTGTGTCATCTTCAATTTCTTTCATCTGTGTCTTATAGTTTTCTGAGTACAGTTCTTTTACCTCCTTAGTTAGATATATTCCTAGGTATTTGTTCTTTTTGTTGCGCTTGTAAATGGGATTGTTTTCTTTTTTTTTTTTTTGCGATACGAGGGCCTCTCACTGTTGTGGCCTCTCCCATTGCAGAGCACAGGCTCCGGATGCGCAGGCTCAGCGGCCATGGCTCACGGGCCTAGCCACTCCATAGCATGTGGGATCTTCCCGGACCGGGGCACGAACCCGTGTCCCCTGCATCGGCAGGTAGACTCTCAACCACTGCGCCACCAGGGAAACCCTGTTTTCTTAATTTCTCTTTCTGATAGTTTATTATTAGTATATAGACATGCAACTGATTTTTGTGTATTAATTTTGTAACCTGAAACTTTACTGAATTCATTAATGCCTTCTAGTAGTTTTTTTTTTTTTTTTTTGGTGGTGGTGTTCTTAGGATTTTCTGTGCATATTATCATGTTGTCTGCAAATAGTGACAGTTTTACTTCTTCATTTCTAATGTGGATGCCTTTCTTCTCTTTCTTGTATGATTGTTGTAGCTAGGACTTCTGATACTATGTTGAATAAAAGTGGTGAGAGTGGGCATCCTTGTCTTGTTCCTGATCTTAGAGGAGAATATTTCAGCTTTTCAACATTGAGTATGTTAGCTGTGGGCTTGTCATATATGGCCGTTATTATATTGAGTTATGTGTCCTCTATTCTCACTTTGTGGAGAGTTTTTAAATCACAAATGGTTGCTGAATTTTGTTAAAAGGTTTTTTTTGCATCTGTTGAAATGATTATGATTTTTATTCACTGTGTTAACATTGTCTATCACGTTGATTGATTTGTGGATATTGAACCATCCTTGCATCTCTGGGATGAATCCCACTTGATCATGGTGTATGTTTCTTTTGATGTACTGTTGAATTGAGTTTGCTAGTATTTTGTAGAGGATTTTTTCATCTACATTATCTATGTTCATCAGTGACACTGGCCTGTAATTTTTTGTATATGTGGTTTCTTTGTCTGGTTTTGATTATCAGGGTGCTCCTGTCTTTGTGGCATGAGTTGAGAAGCATTCCTTCCTCTTCAATTTTTTAGAATAGTTTGATAAAGATAGGCATTAATTCTTCTTTAAATATTTGGTAGAATTCACCTCTGAAACTGTCTGGTTGTGGACATTTGTTTGTTGGGAGGTTTGTTTTTTTGTTTTAACTGATTCAGTTTCATTACTGGTAATTGGTCTGTTCATATTTTGTATTTCTTCCTGACTAAGTCTTGGGAGATTGTATGTTTTTAGGAATTTATCCATTTCTTCCAGGTTGTCCATTTTATTGGCATATAATTGTCCTTAGTCATCTCTTATGATTCCTTTGTATTTCTGTGGTGTTGGTTGTAACATCTCCTTTTTTTAAAATTTTATTTATTTGGGTCCTCTCTCTTTTTTCTTGATGAGTCTTTATCTTTTTAAAGAGCCAGCTCTGAGTTTCACTGATCTTTTCTATTGTTTTTTAAGTCTCTATTTCATTTATTTCTGCTCTGATCTTTATTATTTCTTTTCTTCTACTGACTTTGGGTTTCATTTGTTCTTCTCTTCCTGGTTTCTTTAGGTGTAAGATTAGGTTGTTTATTTGACATTTTTCTTATTCCCTCTTAGAACTGCTTTTGCTGTGTTCTTTATACTTTGGATTGTTGTGCTTCCATTTTCATTTGACTCCAGGTATGTTTTGATTTCCCTTTTTATTACTTCAGTGATCCATTAGTTGTTTGGTAGCATTTTGTTTAGCCTCCACATTTTTTTTTGCAGTTTTTTTTTCTTATAGTTGATTTCTAGTCTCGTAATGTTGCTGGAAAGGATGATTTCAGTCTTTTTAAATTTACTGAGACTTGTTTTGGGTTCTGTTATGTGACCTATACCAGAGAATTTTCCATGTACATTTCAAAAGAATGTGTATTCTGCTGCTTTTGGATGGAATATTCTATATAAAACTATTAAGTCTATATTATCTGTCATTTAAGGTCTGTGTTTTCTTATTGATTTTCTGTACAGTGATGTATGTGGGGTGTTAAAGTCACCTACTATTACTGTGTTACTGTCAATTTCTCCCTTTATTTTGTTAATATTTGCTTTATGTTTTTTGGTGCTTCTATGTTGGGTGCATATATATTTACAGTTGTTATATTTTCTTGTTGGTTTGATCCATTTGTCACTATGTAATATTTTATTTTTGTCCTCTTGTTACAGTCTTTGTTTTAAACTCCATTTTGTCTGATACAAGAATTGGTACTCCAGCTTTCTTTTTATTTCTCTTGGCATGGAATACCTTTTTCTGTCCTCTCATTTTAATGTGTCTTTAGAACTGAAGTGAATCTCTTGTAGGCAGCATATATATGGGCCTTTTAAACAAAATCTATTCAGCCTTTGTCTTTTGATTTGAGCAATTACTACATTCACATTTAAAGTAATTATTAATAGGTATGTATTTATACCCATTTTGTTAATTGTTATGTTTGGATTATTTTCTCTTTTTTTGATGTGTACATATCATAGTTTTTGGTTTGTGGTTACCATGAGTTGATAGATAGATAGATAGATAGATAAATAGATATTTTAAGTTGAGGATATCTTAAGTTCTAATGCATTCTAACAACCTTGTGTTCTCCCTCCCCGCCTGTTTAATGTATTTTTACATCACATTTTACATCTTTTTCTTTCGTGTATCCCTTGACTACTTATTGTGGATATAGATTATTTTGCTACTTTTATCTTGAAACCTTCCCAGTAGCTTCATAAATGGTTAATCTACTACCTTTACTGTATATTTGCCTTTACCAATGAGATTTTTATTTTCATAATTTTCATATTTCTAGTTGTAGGCTTTTCTTTTTCACTTAGAGAAGTCCCTTTAACATTTTTTGTAAAGCTGGTTTAGTGGTGCTGAACTCTTTTCACTTTGGCTTTCTTGTGAAACTCTTTATCTCTCCTTCAAATATTAATGATAGCCTTGCTGGGTAGAGTATTCTTAATTGTAGGTTTTTTTCTTTCACCACTTTAACTATATTGTGCCACTCCCTTCTGGCCTGCAAAGTTTCTGGTGAAAAGTCATCTGATAATCTTATGGTAGTTCCCTTGTATAAACTAGCTGCTTTCCCTTTCTGCTTTTAATGTTCTCTTTTTATCTTTGATTTTTGCCATTTTTATTTCATTGTGTTGACCTTTTTGGGTTCTTTTTGTTTGAGACTCTCTGTGCTTCCTGGACCTGGACGTCTGTGTCCTTTCAAGGGTTAGGGAATTTTCCAGCTATTATCACTCTAAATAAGTCCTCTACCCCTTTCTTTCTCTTTCCTGTTTCTGAGACCCCTATAATGAAAATGTTAGTATGATTAATGCTGTCCCAGAGGTCTCTCTCGTAAATTTTCCTCATTTCTAAAAATTCTTTTTTCTGTTCAGCTTATGTGATTTTCACTATTGTTTTCCATTTTGCTGATCTGTTCCTCTGTATCATCTAATCTACTGTTGATTCTTTCCCGTATATATATTTTTAAATTTCACTTATTGTATTCTTCAGCTCTATTTGGTTTTTCTTTATATTTTCTAACTCTTTGTCACACTTCTCGCTGTGTTCATCCATTCTTCTCCAGAGTTCATTGAGCATCTTTATGATGATTACCTTGAACTCTTTATTGCATAGATTGCTTATCTCCACTTTGCTTAGTTCTTGTTTCTAGGGTTTTATCCTCTCTGTGTTTATTTGCATGTATTAGGTGGGTCAGTTATATTTCCTAGTCTTGGAGAAGTGGTCTTTTGTAGGAGCGTCCTATGGGGCCCAGCAGCACATTCCCCTCTTGTCACTAGAGCTGTATGATGTAGGGGTGACCCCTGTGTGGGCTAAGTGGGCCCTTCCGTTCTGGCAGGGATGACTACTGTGGGCACACTGGTAGGTGGGACTGATCCTCAGCCTGATTGGCTGCCAGGCCTTGCTTCACGTGGAGGCTGCCAGCCAGTGGTGGGCAAGGCCAGGTCCTGGCTAGGCTGGCTGCACAGACTAGGGGTTCCAGCTGGTGGCCAGTGCTGGGTCCTGGCTCAGCTGATTGTGGGCCCAAGGGGCTCTGGGGCTGTTCCTGTCCTGCTGGTGTGTGGTGCTAAGTCTCAGGAGACCTTGGGGGAGTCCAGGACTGATGCCAGCCTGCTGGTGTGCAGGGCTCTGTCTTCATGCAACTGGCTGCATACTTGGAGGGTGTCAGGAATGATGGCGACCAGCTGGTAGATGAGGCCAGGGCCCAGCCCTAATAGCCTAGAGAGAGGACTTCAGCATGGTGCTTGCCAATACCAAATGTTCTCATGGTAAAACAAGATCCCCAGCATGGCTGCCACTAGCATCTCTGTCTGAAGGAGGAGTCCCAGTAGCCTCCTGCCTTTCTTGGAACCTTCTCTAAGATCAGCAAGTGGTTCTGACCCAAGCTCCTTTCAAATTACTACCTCTCTGCATCTTGGAGTGTGAGATTTTACGTGCCCTTTAAGAGCAGAGTTACTCAGGCTCTCCTGTATGCATGCCCTGCTGGCCTTCAGAGCCAGCCATTCTGGGGGATTGTCTTCCCAGTGCAGAAACCCCAAGCTGTGGAGCCTAATGTGGGCCTTGGAACCTTCACTCCTTGAGGAGAACCTCTGAAATTGTGATTATCCTCTCATTTATGAGTCCCCTACCCAGGGGTGTGGATCTTAACTATTCTGCATCTCTGCCACTGCCTACCTGTGTTGCAGTGGTTACTTCTTTAAAGCTTTCGTTGTGGAAAATCTTTTCTGCTAATCTTCAGGTCATTACCATTGTTAATAGCTGTCATTTTGGTGTGCCTAAGGGAGAAGGTGAGCTCAGCTTCTTCCTACACTGCCATCTTGGCCACTCCTCTATTAAAACTTTTTAAACTACCTAGTGGCCTCCATTATCTTTAGTAATGTTTTCCCCCTCCATTTAAAATGAATATAGCTATACCAGATTTTTTCATTAGCATTTTCCTGGTCTGTCTGTTTCATCCTTTGGCTTTTAACTTTTCTGTTTAATGCTTTCCTTGTGCAGGATTTTAGTTCACTTACAAGGCAATCCCACAAGTTAGATATTATTATTATTACCATTAGCTATTGCTTGTTGAGATTTGTCCACATTCTTATTATTTTTCTTATTATTAATAGTATGTCTTCTATTTCATAGTATTTTATTCTATTTCAGACCTTTCTTTTGAGATTATTTTCTTTCTTCATGATTTACTTACTTTAGTAGTTCTTTAGTAAAGATAAGTTGAGCATTAATTCCTTCAGTTTGTTTGTCTGAAACTTTATTCCTTTTAACTTATTTTATATTTCAATATTCAGTATTTCAGAGTTCCAGATTAGTTGTTATTCAAACTTCTAAATCCATGATCTAAGACTCTTGACTTCTTTTTCATGTTTTCTGTTTCTGTATCTCTTGAGTTACATTCTAGTTAATTCTTTCAGCCCTATTATTCACTACTCAAAGTCTTTTTCCAGCTGTGTCTAATCTGCTGTTTAACCTGTCATTGAATTTCTAATTCCAGTTTCTAAACATTTTGTGATTTTCAAAAACTGATTTCTAGCTATTTTTGATAAACCCTTATTCCTTGCCATATTTTTGATTGCCTCCATTTTTGTTTAAGCATATTAAACAAAGTTATTTTTGGTTTTGATTTTTCTAACATATCCAGTCTTTATAGATGCAATTCTGAAGTTTGTTGTTTCTTCTGGTTCTGACTCATGGTGTTTTGTTTCTTTATGAGTTTAGTGATGTTTTTTAATGAGAGCTCAAGTGCCTAGGGACTTTATCCTTAGGAATTTACCAAAGCCTGGGTTTAATTAAGGTGTGCTACTCTGCAAGGAATAATGTTTGCTTCTCAACATATCTGTGGGGCCTTTCCAACTTGAGAACAGTTAAAATAAAAAATAGGGGAGGAACTTCAAGATGGCGGAAGAGTAAGACGTGGAGATCACCTTTCTCCCCACAAATACATCAGAAATACATCTACATGTGGACCCCTACAGAACACCTGCTGAACGCTGGCAGAAGACCTCAGACCTCCGAAAAGGCAAGAAACTCCCCACATACCTGGGTAGGGCAAAAGGAAAAAGAAAAAACAGAGACAAAAAATAGGGTCGGGACCTGCACCAGTGGAAGGCAGCTGTGAAGGAGGAAAGGTTTCCACATACTAGGAAGGCCCTTCCTGGGCGGAGACTGCAGGTGGCGGAAGGGGGAGGCATTGGAGCCACGGAGGAGAGCGCAGCAACAGGGGTGCGGAGGGCAAAGCGGAGAGATTCCTGCACAGAAGATCCATGCTGACCAGCACTCACCAGTCGGAGAGGCTTGTCTGCTCACCTGCCGGGGTGGGTGGGGGCAGGGAGCTGAGGCTCCAGCTTCAGAGGTCGGATCCCAGGGAGAGGACTGGGCTTGGCTGTGTGAACACACCGTGAAGGGGGCTAGTGCGCCACAGCTAACCAGGAGGGAGTCTGGGAAAGGGTCTGGAGCTGCCGAAGAGGCAAGAGACTTTTTCTTGCTTCTTTGTTTCATGGTACGTGGAGGAGAGGGGATTCAGAGCACCGCCTAAACGAGCTCCAGAGACGGGCGTGAGCTGTGGCTATCAGCGTGGACACTAGAGACTGGCATGAAATGCTAAAGCTGCTGCTGCCGCCACGAAGAAGCCTGTGTGGGAGCACAGGTTACTACCCACACCTCCCCTCCTGGGAGCCTGTGCAGCCCGCCTCTGCCAAGCTCCCGCGATCCAGGGACAACTTCCCTGGGAGAACACACGGTGCGCCTCAGGCTGCTGCAACGTCACTCCGGCCTCTGCCACTGCAGGCTCGCCCTGCATTCCGTACCCCTCCCTCCCCCTGACCTGAGTGAGCCAGAGCCCACAAATCAGCTGCTTCTTTAACCCCATCCTGTCTGAGCAGGATCAGACGCCCTCAGGCGACCTGCACACAGAGACGGGACCAAATCTAAAGCTGAACCCCAGGAGCTGTGAGAACAAAGAATAGAAAGGGAAATCTCTCCCAGCAGCCTCAGGAGCAGTGGATGAAATCTCCACAATCAACTTGATGTACCCTCCATCTCTGGAATACCTGAATAGACAACAAATCATCCCAAACTGAGGCGGTGGACTTTGAGAGCAATGATATATACATTGTTTTCCCTTTTCCTCTTTTTGTGAGTGTGTATGTGTATGTTTCTATGCGTGATTTTGTCTGTATAGCTTAGCTTTTCCCATTTGTCCTAGGGTTCTGTCTGTCCGTTTTGGGTTTTTTTAGTATAGTTTTTAGTGCTTGTTATCATTGGTGGATGTGTTTTTTGGTTTGGTTGCTCTTTTCTTTCTTTCTTTCTTTTTTTAAATTACTTTTTAAATTTTTAATATTTATTTTAATAACATTTTATTTTATTATTTTCTTTCTTTCTTTCTTTCTTTTTTTCTCTTATTCTGAGCCGTGTGGATGACAGGGTCTTGGTGTTCTGGCCGGGCATCAGGGCTGTGCCTCTGAGGTGGGAGAGCCAACTTCAGGACACTGGTCCACAAGAGACCTCCCAGCTCCATGTAATATCAAATGGTGAAATACTCCCAGAGATCTCCATCTCAATGCCAAGACCCAGCTCCACTCAAGACCAGCAAGCTACAGTGCTGGACACCCTATGCCAAACGACTAGCAAGACAGGAACACAACCCCACCCATTAACAGAGAGGCTGCCTAAAATCATAATGAGGTCACATACACCCCAAAACACACCACCAGACGTGGACCTGCCCACCAGAAAGACAAGATCCAGCCTCATCCACCAGAACAGAGGCACCAGTCCCCTCCACTAGGAAGCCTACACAACCCACTGAACCAATCTTAGCCACTGGGGGCAGACACCAAAAACAATGGGAACTACGCACCTGCAGCCTGCAGAAAGGAGACCCCAAACACATTAAGTTAAGCAAAATGAGAAGACAGGGAAACACACAACAGATGAAGGAGCAAGGTAAAAACCCATCAGACCTAACAAATGAAGAGGAAATAGGCAGTCTACCTGAAAAAGAATTGAGAATAATGATAGTAAAAGTAAAGATGATCCAAAATCTTGGAAATAGACTGGAGAAAATACAAGAAATGTTTAACAAGGATCTAGAAGAACTAAAGAGCAAACAAACAATGATGAAGAACACTATAATTGAAATTTAAAATTCTCTAGAAGGAATCAATAGCAGAATAACTGAGGCAGAATGGATAAGTGACCTGGAAGATAAAATAGTGGAAATAACTACTGCAGAGCAGAATAAAGAAAAAAGAATGAGGAGACAAAGGATTAATCTGCAAAATTTACAAGCAGCTCAATATCAAAAAAACAGCCCAATCCAAAAATGGGCAGAAGACCTAAATAGACATTTCTCCAAAGAAGATATACAGATTACCAATAAACACATGAAAGAATGCTCAACATCATTAATCATTAGAGAAATGAAAATCAAAACTACTATGCGATATCATCTCACACCAGTCAGAATGGCCATCAAGAATCCTACAAACAATAAATGCTGGAGAGGGTGTGGACATAAAGGGAACTCTCTTGCACTGCTGGTGGGGATGTAAATTGACACAGCCACTATGGAGAACAGTATGGAGGTTCCTTAAAAAACTAAAAATAGAACTACCATATGACCCAGCAATCCCACTACTGGACATATACCCTGGGAAAACCATAATTCAAAAAGAGTCATGTACCAAAATGTTCACTGCAGCTCTATTTACAATATCCAAGACATGGAAGCCACCTAAGTGTCCATTGACAGATGAATGGATAAAGAGGATGTGGCACATATATACAATGGAATATTACTCAGCCATAAAAAGAAACAAAATTGAGCTATTTGTAGTGAGGTGGATGGACCCAGAGTCTGTCATACAGAGTGAAGTAAATCAGAAAGAGAAAAACAAATATCATATGCTAACACATATATATGGAATCTAAAAAAAAAAAAAAAA
>RJWK010033172.1:0-23274 GCA_004363435.1 Platanista minor | reverse complement strand
AAAAAAAAAAAAAAAAGGAAGCATAACAGCGAAATAAACAAAGATGACATGAATGCACCCGTGGCCATGTTGTGGCCCTGAATGAAATTCCTGCACAAACATCAGTAGCTGCCAGAGCCACGAGGTGAAACAAAGACTCCCTGAACCTACAGATCGGCTTAACGTCACAGAGACAGCAGCCAGATGTTACACAGCACCTATGCGTGGTCTCGTAAAAACAAAATCTTTGAGTCTGAATCCGACCGAACTCCTCTCAATCCTAACGACCCGTCAGGAATACAGGGGCTGGAGGGGGACCCGCTCAACACAGCATCACGGAGTGGCACTTGGCCAGACCCAGAGCGTGGGGCACAGCGTACAGGACACGATTTCCTCAACAGATAAACTGCGATCAAGAAAAGAAGAAGGGGGGCGGCAGCGCACAGAGACAGGAGGAGACACAGCCAAGTCCACCCAGCCCTGCTTGTCTGACCCCAGACTGGACGACACCAAGTGTGAAAATGCCTTAACCAGGGAATCCGAGCACTGACCGGACAGCTGGTATTAAGGAACTACTGTGATCTCACAGTGTAGTAATGTTGTTTTAAAAAAGTCTTTAGGGCTTCCCTGGTGGCACAGTGGCTGAGAGTCCGCCTGCCGATGCAGGGGACACGGGTTCATGCCCCGGTCCAGGAAGATCACACATGCCGCGGAGCGGCTGGGCCCATGAGCCATGGCCGCTGAGCCTGCGTGTCCGGAGCCTGTGCTCCGCAACGGGAGAGGCCACAGCAGTGAGAGGCCCACGTACCGTAAAAAAAATAAAAATAAAAAAAAATAAATAAAATAAAAAAGTGTCTTTTAGAAATGTTTACAGAGGAATATGCCTTCGAGGCACTTGAGACCATCTGTGGGGAGTGTGTGTCTGTGTGGCTGGGGACAGAGGTGAGGTGTGACTGGTTTTCAGCTGCTGAACCTGGGTGACGAGCCTGGAGGATTGCTACCCAACCTACTCACTCTGCTTCTGTGTGCGTCTGGAGCGTCCCATGACGAAGAGTGAAAAAGCTAAGAATTCAAAAGCATGACGATATCCACCCATTCACATGGCCTCTTGCTTGTAAAAATATCAAATGCATTTTATCTTGACTCATGCAGTTTGATTTTAACAAATTCGATAATATGATGCAGCCATGACATGCTACTAGAAACCTGTGAGGTCAAATTCCAGAATTTATATTTTAAAAGTTTCAAGGCTTCCTTTGAAATTTTTCTCTGTGAAGGGGGAAAAAAAAACCTGGGTCTTCGGATGTTAGCAATATCTGTTTTTATGTTTAACAAGATGATACTTGGGGGCTTCCCTGGTGGCGCAGTGGTTGAGAGTCTGCCTGCCGATGCAGGGGACACGGGTTCGTGCCCCGGTCCGGGAGGATCCCACATGCTGCGGAGCGGCTGGGCCCGTGAGCCATGGCTGCTGAGCCTGCGCATCCGGAGCCTGTGTTCGCAACGGGAGAGGCCACAGCAGTGAGAAGCCCGCGTGCCGCCAAAAAAAAAAAAAAAAAAAGATGATACTTGGGCTTCTTGT
The DNA here is from genome assembly GCA_004363435.1 of Platanista minor. Classification (NCBI taxonomy): domain Eukaryota; kingdom Metazoa; phylum Chordata; class Mammalia; order Artiodactyla; family Platanistidae; genus Platanista; species Platanista minor. Next base: position 21,716 of record RJWK010033172.1, on the reverse strand, counting down.
AGTAACAAATTTTAAGAAGATTATTAAAGTTTATTTATTAATGTGTTAAGTTTAGCAAGAGGATTAAGATGGTTCATCAGCTAAATAAACCCAAACACTGGCCATCGCCAAACACACTTTCATACAGACAACAATGCACCCTTGTTCAAAGTGCTCTCGTGAGGGAAGCACCGCGCTGTCCCTTGCTATGCGGAGGCTATTAGGAGGGGGTGGCCACACTCTAGTCTGGACGCCAAGTTCACAGGACTAAGAGGACGGATCCATGTGGCCTGGAAAGAGTTTCCAGAAGTAAATATCCTCTTTAAATTTCTGTTGTGCTCATGATTGCTCCAATCTCACTCGGGCTCTTTTCCATCTGAAAGTGTCTCAGGCTACTCCCCCCTAGGGGTCCTACAAGTGTCTGCCTGTCTCCAGGCCTGCAGCTGAGAGGTTCAGTCCAACTCCAGGGTGAGGAACAGGAAGCCATCTGGCTCCAGGTCCTTCTTGGGTGTTATTCTACAACCCATGACATAGATGCTTCGGCACCCGTGTGACTCCAGAGTATTCTTCTCAACTTCCTTAGAAGCCAGAGAGGCGAGGGACATCATCAAGGAGACCCTCAAACCTCGAAAGAGGCAAAGAGAGTTCAGATGCTGTGACAATGGTGTGAGAAGGGGGGCTAGGATGAAGGCAGCAGCACGGTGGGGGGTGGGGGTGGGGGGTGGGGGTGGTGATAGTGTATTTTCATGATCACCTCCTTGTTCACGGGCAACATGATCAACCGCCCTGCCCCTACCCAGTCAGAGACGGCTGAACGTCTCTCCTAACGCCAGACTGACTACAGAACGCTAGTCGTGGCTGTTGGAATTAAAAGAATTTCCAGCAAGCCAAGGAACTATGAACATGTCAAACCCCCAACACGTATGACTCGGTGCATGTAAAAATCACCAGTAGCATTAATTTCATTAAATCATTTCATAAAGCATATAATTTACAAAAATTAACTGCACATGTACTAGGCAACAATACTCTATTAGGGCACTTAAAAAAATATCCCTAAAAGCTTTCATTTAAATCAAGCTTTCAGCACAGACAGAGACTACCTTCTAAATCAGTGTTATCAAAAGTGAAACCAGGATGTAAACCAGACAAAAGAAACTCTTTCAAACTTCAATACAGGGCAGACTTTTGGATTCCAACAGAACAGTCAGAAATGAGTCAGGACTATGCTATTCCTGATAAATGGGAGAAAAACTACCCTGAAATCAGACTCAGACCCTTCCAAAACTACTCCTCCCTTCTACACATGAACATTTCAAGCTTTCCAATGACTCAGTGTGGTCTAATGGAAAGGCGATGGGTTTGGGGCCCAGATCAGGGTTTCCATCAGGCTCTCGGCCACTGCTAGCTACGTGAGCCAGGCCTCGTCACCTCAGCCCATCTATAAAGTGAAAACATGAGGAAGACTGTCCCGAGGTTCAAACAAGACAGTGCTTGTGAACGTGCCTGGCATAATCTCTGAGCTTCATTCACATGTAAATAACTATCAGTACTTACTTATATTTACAAAGCAGTGGCAGAGCAATGAATGAATAACAGACCTAGTGTTTCAGAGACCGTGAGAAAAAAAGGGGGAAAAAATGCAAATAATTATTACGGACTATACATATACCACTTTATATTTTACAGAACTTCAGAGTTTACAAACTACTTTTGCATACATAAAGTAACTGCTTGATAATAGAAATGCACAGTTTTCCCTAGAAAGAGTCACTTCCCATTTTCACTGTACAAACAGAATGCTTAAATAAATGCAATTAAACTATCCTGACTCTTAAAGTAAAATATTCCAAAATCAGTCTGTTGGACCCATCCTAAATGGGCCGGTAAGCCCCCCTAGTGGGGCCACTTGGGTGGTCAGCCTGTATTCAGTAGAACCCAACTTTACCCATTCAAGGAACCTCCCTCAGTACTTGTGAATGAGTTGGTCTTGTCATCTCTTCTTTAAACCCTGCACTCAGAGGCTTGGGAATTGCATTTATGTATGTTGAAGCTGATTAGCTGACATGACCTGTTTCTTTTCAACAAATAAAACACGAAACTTCAATCTCAAAAAAAAAATTAAAGTAACTGCTTTAGAATTTGTAATGAAGCAGCTTAACGCAAGTAACATTTATTTTGCTAAGTTTATTTTCGTTTAGAACAATTTTTAGTCACTAACTTGAGAAACCTAAAGGTAATCTTAAATAACTGAAATGATGTTGCATGATTAACTAAACCAGAAGAATCTGTTATAAAGTAAAAAAATTTTTTTTTTAATTTATAATAAATACTGAAAAAGTATCACAGAGTGGTGCATTTGATCATCAACCAAGGGCTCAGCAGACGCAATCAAACCAAACCAAACATTTCTGACAAAAGAAAGAGGTCATTGCACTGGTTGTCATGACAGACACACAAGAGAGAAAATCGTCTTCTGATCTCCATCCCATTACTACAACCCAGATGTGTGACAAGAGCCACGTGCACAGTGCAGTGGCCATCATGCGGTACCTGTATTTCTGTTACACTTAAGGTCCTACTGCTTGATTAAGGGCCTGGTTATTAAAAAACAAAACAGAACCCTGAAACACAAAAACCAACCAAACAAAAACCAAAGTTTATACCTTTGAAATATTTAAAATTCAGCTTTGTTCATTGATTTTCCTCGGAAATACCTATATTACTGGGGTATCTTCACCCACCCGAACGTGGCTCAAGCACGCCTCCCCCCTCCGCCCCGATCCTGGCACCCCTCTCTCTGACCACTTACAGACCCCTTGTCTGTAGTACAAGCAACGGCCTCTCCACTATAGTTCTCACTGAGCTCCAGAACGTGTGCTTACATGTTTCCTAAAAATTTACACTTAGGCTAAAAAAAATTACTCTAGGCCCTCAGAGAAATGTGCCAAGGAAATGCACTATTCTGCTAGATATTTTTGTAAATCTGTTAACCTTATACTTATTTTTATAGAGAAACTTTGTCTAGATTTCAGAGATAAACTCTGCATGTATTCAACATCAACTGTAACTGTGCCCCTACTGGAGATGATCTGATAACTACATTTCCTCCTACAATGAGATTGGAAGGAGGGCCTGGTACCCCGTCATCACGAGCTGAGAACTGTCTGAAGGCATCTAGACCCCCATTCTTCCTGCTTGCTGGCCTCCATGCCCCTTACCCAAAACCACCTAGGAGTGCGTCCAGAACAGTTCACAGTGACCAGCTCACAGCAAGCGTCTGAGAGTCCAGCAACTCTCAAGGTCACTGCTCGCCCTGGTCGGGGGTCCCTCCTTTCCTCCTCCTGTTTCCGCACATGGAGTGCATTCCTCCAAGTCCCAGCACCTCTCCGTACCTTGCTCGGGCATCCGATTCATTTAAAGACAATCACTAAGCACTATTTCCCAGACAATAAATGACAAATAAAACACGTCGTTGCCTATGATGGGGTCAAGGTCTAGTGGACAAGAAGGTTTCTAAAATCATTACATCTATTTAAAGACTATCCACGATAGTGAGACATATGGCGGGCTAGAGAACTCCGAGGAAGAAGGGTCCTGGAGCAGCCAGGGAAGGCTTCCAGGAGGTGGTGGTGTCTGAAGCCAGCCTTGAAGATCAGCTAAGAACTTTTCGGTTATGAATGTAAATAGGGGAATCAGACAAGTCCCACTTTCTCCATCTTCCGAAGTGATTCTTCATCTGTACCTGGGGTAATCTTCCTTAAATTGTTACTGAAAGGCAACATAGCCTAGAGGACAATAATGACCTGAGCTCAACCCTAGCTCCATCATTTTCAAGTTGTGTGACACGGAACAAGTGTGTTCACCTGTCTGACCTTCTTTCCTCCTATCTGTGAAATGGGGAGACGACAAAGACCTCGTGAGATCGTTGTAGAGATTAATGAGATAATACCTAATGCTGTGCACAGCACACTGAGAACCTAATAGAGACCCATCACCTCTCAGCTGTGTGTGACCTCGCCTGCCCTGCTCTCTGCCACTCCGGCTGGCGCTGGGTTTGCCAAGTCCCTGCTTCAGTGCTCGCTGTCGCGCAATGTGTGCGTTCAGTCACCTGCTCAGAGAGACTCCTCTTGACCCCAACTTTAAACAGTCCCACCCCTCGCTCCATTTGCCTGCTTTATTTTAACTCAGCGTCCGTCTGTCTCCTCCACAGAACGTCAGCTCCACAAGGGGAGGGCCTGGCTTTGTTCACTATCGTACCCCAGCATCTGGAACAGCGTCTGGCACACAGCAGGCACTCAGATGTATCTGTTGACGGAATTACCGTAAAACGGGAAATGTAAAACTGGAGTAGTATCCACCTCGTAGGGTTTGCTGAGGCCAAACGAGATGGACCCTGACAGAAAAACAAGTCATCACGGCCGGCACAGACTGAGCCTCAGCCACTACCCACCAGCCTGGAGACAGATCAGCTTGCGGCGGGGGAGCAGACATGGCGCTCTGCAGGGTCCGGGGTGGGGGTGGGGGTGGTGGTTGGTCTCCCCTCAGTGTCAGCACCACACCCACACAGTGCTGGGTTTCCAGGCTGCGAGGTAAGGAAGAACCCTGGGGTTTAGCAACAGTACTGGCTTTCTTGGTGTCAACTTAATAACTTATGGGCGACGTGCAAGGCACAGCTCCTGGCTGGCCAGGCAGGTGAGATGTTATTCTCTAGTCTTTGTGGAAGACACAAATAAAGCACACTGTGAGTCCACTTCCACAAAAGGGAGCAAGCCATAGGCGGGCTGACGAAGGATCAACAGGAATCTAAGAAGTCAGGCCCCTCACTGAATATCCACAAGACGCTGAGAGTTCTTCCTGGCCTGTCTCGGTGAACCACCAAAGCGGTGGTCACGTGTGAAACAGCATCACTGACTCTAAAGAATGAAAGACCTTGACAAGTGACAATGGGAAGGACGTGCCGGACGGTGGAGCCGCTCAAGCAGAACGACAGGGGGAAGGAGGCAGGGCGGAGGGCTGGATGCCCGACTTTGTTCAGCTGAAGAGCAATGTGGGGGAAGGGCTGGCAAGGCAGGCTGAGCACAGACCACGGGAGGCCTCTGGGGTCTGAGATGAGGAGTCAAACTTCGTCTGATGGACTCTAAGTCACTCCTGAGAGTTCCTGCCCAGGGAACTGCCTATTTAAATTCAGTGAAGGTGGTAGCCATCAGGCAGCTACTCTAGAGAAGGGGCAGAAGCATGAACTTCTAGTCAAGGGATAACCAGGGAGAAACAAGGAAGGCGGACACAGAAAGGAGGGGTTGGCTGGGAGAGGTGGAACCAGAGCAGCTGTGAAAAAACTCCTCTGAGGACGCCAGGAAATGGAAGGAACAAGACCTGAAGCTTCTGTGAGGCCTGCTGTGTTTCATCCCTAGCTGGAGTCACGATGAGCCCAACAGGGTGTGTCAGCTCCGCATCACGCGGAGCAGCTGTGAAGCACGCGTGCGGCAGCCACGGCGGTGACGGCCACCAGTGCCTCCTGGGCCTCACTCCCAAGCCTGCTTCCAGTCTGGCAAGGAGAGGACCAGAGCGCTTACGAATTACTCAAAGCTGGCTCCATCTCACCTCTTCTGTGGAACACGCCACAGAACATCCTTTGATGCCCAGCGACTGACAGGGTCCTTTACAACCTCGCCGCTCTGGCATGTGGCAGCCATTCTCGCCCTGCCGGAGGGCCTGCTCTCCGTGTGCTGGACCTCCTGCTCCGCCACAGACTGGAGATGAGCGCACTTAGCGGCCCTGCATCACCACGGGGGATTGCAGAGCCCAGTGGAGGCGGTGTGCGTGCCGGCAACCCTGCAGCCCGCCGGGCGTCTGGCACTGCCCAGCAGTACCAGCTCCAGCCCTTAACACTCTTCTCCCCCATCAGGAAGAGATCAGTTTCCTGAGCTGCAGTGCTCCAGCCCACACACACCTGCCTCACGCGGTTCATCACTGGAGCATCTTTGCTAAGCACATGGACACGAGCACAGATAAATCTTGAGAAGGGAGCTGTGGGAAGTTTGTGGACAATAAAAAAAAATAAGCAATTCCATTTGTACACTGGAACACTAGAAAATAATTCAGCCATCAACGAGGCAAAAGCACAAAACTAAATTTTAGGTAAAAATTAACTCAAGGTAAATTAAACTAACAGGAATTAGATTCCTTCTAAGTCAGACTGTCAGATACTAGAGTGTTAGGAAGCTGTATTTTAGAAATGTGACATACGTAAGAACGTATTATATGTGTATGTATGGATATACATGTATATGCATACATGTATAAATATACACGTATAGTATATGTATCAATATTTTAAGATACCAAACCTGGGTCCATAGAAGATGCTTTTTGCTTTCTCCCCACCTTTCCTCTATTTTTCACATTTTTAAATGGGGAAAAAAGGCACATGTATTTTGAAAACATATCAAGGAAAGCACACCACACTCATCACACCAGCAAATAGTTAAGATAATGCTTATGTCAACATCTTAACTATATTTTTAAAAAAGCAATATTCAAACACTGTTTTATGTTAATTGTGAAAGACAAAAGCTGTTTAAAAATGTTTCACATTTCCTGAACTTCAAAAAATAATAAGTATACAAAGTATATTACATTAATTTCTGCTGCATCACAAAGATAAGTTAAAATGGCAGTTTCAAAAGTAAAAATTTTCACTCTAAATATAATTAACATGGAATTAAAACTGAAAAATAACTTGGAATTCTATACAATCCTGTGAGTAATCTAGTATTATACACGTACGTCTCGTATTAAAAAAAAAAATCAGTCAGCTATATTTAAACCTATTTCATGATGGTAAAATTATGCAAATTTTAAAAATTATTAATAATTTTAATGTTTAGTTGTTGTAAGGTATTCTAGAAAGAAGTAATGCTAATAAAAATGAGCAGACGTCTAACACATGGTGATTTCCTACCACCGCGGTGGGCCCCTCTGCCTGACGTCCGTGTGGCCTCTTACCTGACATGGAGACGGCGTGGGTCCGAACGCCCTGCTTCTCGCTGTTGGCCAGCCTGGAACAGAGGTGCAAAGCCGTGAGTGCCATGCTCTTCAGACCACACCGCCAGCATGCATTCAAACCATGAGCTGCCCAGAATCAGGACAACTGTGCCATTTCCCACGGAGACTGCACAGTCTAGAGGGGTGATTTTGTAAAATACTGGATTCTACCACCTGAGGCCCTTAAAGTCACCAGACTGCTTTAACGTTCTAAAGACAGAGAAGTGAAGGAACACTGAACTCTAACACCACTCAACGTGGTGTTCGTGGCTTAGATTAACTTTAATTTAGATGCTGGACTGCAAGGGAGTGGCCGAAGTTATACCACAGAGGGAACGATGCCTGGGACTGAGATGCGAATGTGAAACACTGTTACACGACTGGCCCTGCTTCAATTTCGAGCACGTCCAAAAGCAGGCAGCACATGGACACATATGGTTATTATTTACAGACTGAAACAGGTAAGCTTAACGCATCCGGTTATTTGTTTCATGAAACGGCTCGACAACGTTAGTGTTTTACATACACACCCACATAAAATAACATTCTGGCCAAAGGTTTCAGTGACATTTTTAAAAAATCCAAGTATAGTTCAGTTTAAAATTTTTGGAAAAGCGTAAAACAGAGAAAAAAGGAACCCTATAGTCTTTATTTATTTTTTAAAATATCTTTGTTGCATTTCTTTTATTTATTTTTAAATCTATTTATTTATTTATTTACTTATTTTTGGCTGCTTTGGTTCTTCATTGCTGTGCACGGCTTTCTCTAGTTGCGGTGAGCAGGGGCTACTCTTTGCTGCGGTGCACAGGCTTCTCATTGTGGTGGCTTCTCTTATTGCGGAGCACAGGCTCTAGGTGTGCGGGCTTCAGTAGTTGCGGCACGTGGGCTCAGCAGTTGTGGCTCGTGGGCTCTAGAGCACAGGCTCAGTAGTTGTGGCGCACGGGCTCCGGTGTTCCGTGGCATGTGGGATCTTCCCGGACCAGGGCTCCAACCCGTGTCGCCTGCATTGGCAGGCGGATTCTTAACCACTGCGCCACCAGGGAAGCCCAGAACCCTAGAGTCTTTAGATGTCAAAGTTACTTTGCTCTTTTTATAAAAGAAAACTTTTTCCTGCTACATATAGCCTTTACTCTGGAAGTACCAAATAAGAATTTTTCCTACTATATAGAATTTATATTAGGTAATACGGGAGCTTAAAATAGTATATCCCCATTGAGAACTAAAAATATTCAATATGCAACTGCATAACCTCTATAATTAAGGGTTACAGCACAAAGCCATAGCCCTGAGTTCCTTTTATAGAATTCTCTAAATATGTGAAATGGTATCTTTATTATTTTTAGTTTAACCAAAGTTGTTTTCTAACAAATCACCAGTTCCTCTTCTATTGCAGCTCCACGACTTACTGTCACCATCTCTGAACTACATTTATCAGGAGGTCACAGGTGCACACATTCATAATAAGCAGGTTACATCATCTGCCTCTGCATCCTGTTGATAGGACACCGGGGTCTTCCTTTGCTGTGGGTTGGGATGCTACTTCAAACCAACTTACAACTGCAGGGATATCTGCACTTCTCTGATCAGTGGCAATAACAGGTCTGCTGCTCTATGATTTGTGGAAATTCTGCTCTTTTAAAGTTGCCTTTATTTGTTCAGTTTTTCTAGGATTGGTTAGCACTTCTAACCTACTCCCTTCTTCCTCACTTTTTTATCTGTGTTTATGACTCCAGTGTGTTTTAATCCTCAAAGTCATCTCTTAAAGACTTTCCACAATTGAAGATACTATGAGCATTAGTTCCTTGCCTGATGCGGGACATTAATAAATATCTATTAAATATTGTTGAGTTTGTGAAACACAAGGCCTAAAAGCTAAGAGAAAGCTGGTCTCGCCCATCCCTCCGCACTCGCCTGCCCAGCTACTGTGTACCTACTGTGTGTCAGATACATTTGTCCAGTGTCAGGTCTACCACGTCACATGACCCTGGCCGTCAACGAGGCCACAGGGTGTGAGCAGCAGAGAGGTAATTGTTTAATGTGAGATAAGTTATAGGAAAACACACAGGGCTGCTCCTGGCACTGGGGTGGTGGGAGGTTTCCAGAGGCAGGGATGCAGGATAAGGCCGGGAAGGAAGGACAGTGGACTCCAGGAACTGAAGGCAGCTCCGTGTGACTGAAGAGTGAACATGAGGAACGGGAGGTGAGGCTGGAGGAGCTGGCAGGGACCGTCGTGCAGCCTCCTGCCGGCTGGCTGAAGGACGTGGGCCTGAACCTAAGAGCAGCAGCAGTCACGCGAGGGGTTCAAGAGGAAAAGTCCCTCCTGTTGTGGAGAATGGATGGGACGGTAGGCAAAATGGGACAGGCAAAGATGGCTAGGAGATGCGCAGAAAATTGGGAACCCAGAAGACCTGAGACTGCTATCCGTTGAGGTGGGCCCTTGGCTGGTGTTTAGGAGGGTTCCCACCAACCCCTAACTAGTAAGTGTGGTTCACTGTCCTTAGACTGTTTGTACAAATAATATGGTTCGTGCTGAACTCTTGCCTTCCTTCTGGGAGTCTGGAATTTGGGTACACGCCAAGCAAAGCGTGCATATATGACCAGGCCCCCATAAAAGCCAGGGCACCGAGTCTCTAACTAGCTTCCCTGGTAGACAACACTCCAACGTCATCACAGCTCATTCCCGAGGATCAGGTGCGCCCTACCTGAGTCCCTGAGAGAGGGCTATTGGGAGCCTGCCCCTGGCTTCCTCGGGACTTCATGCCATTGCTCTCTGCCTGGCCAATTTTACTTTGTATTCCCTGGCAGCCATACATCACAGCTGAGAGTATGATTACGTGCTGAGTCCTGGGAGTTCTTTCTAGAGAATCACTGAATGGGGTAGTCTTGGGGACCTCGACACAGGACTCTACTGGAGGAGCCCAGACAGGTGATAACAGCTAAAAACCGGGCAGGGATGGTGGGAATGTGAAGTGGATGGATCTGATAGTTAGGAAGCAGAAAGGAAGGAATTGGCGGTAGACCGGTGACAGAGGAGAGAGAGTGACAGAACAGAGGTGACGCCCAGGTTCTACCCTCTTTATCCCTATATGCAGCGGCCTCTCAGGTGCTGTATTCTCTGCAGGTACCTTGGGATTCTCTTCAAATCTCTCTCTGAGTGCTCAGCACACAGCTGTAATTGTTTATTTACCTGTATATCTGAATGTCTAGATTGTAACTTTCATTTGGTCCCCAATTCCTAGCACAGTGGCTGAGAAAGAGAAGTTTTGGCATTCTTTTACTTGTACAGATTGAAACATCTACTATGAAATTCATGACATAAACAAATTTAAAAATTAACATAAATTACATATCTTTAATTTTCTCACTTGTAAAATAGCCAGAATGGCATCTATTTTCAGGTTCTTATAAATATTGTCACTGACTATAAAGTGACTGTTTGACAACAGACCTCCGCCATATGATCACTACTATTCTTGAGCTCCCTACTGAACTTAAAGGGAAAATTCATTTTACACTTTTGATTAAACCTAAATACATGATTTACAATTTGATTTGATTTCTTTCTTGAAACATTTGTTTTCTAGTTTCCTAATCATATACATAGAAATTTGATTACTCAGGCAAATGGATAATAAAGCATAGTGATTTCCTCCCAGTTTTTAATGCACAGGAATAACAAGACACACAAAGCAGTACTTACTTTGGTATCGATGGCAAAGCCCGTTCACCTTCTGGGGAAAAAAACAGAAAGAGAGAGATGAGATTCCTTCTATTCCTTTTGCAAAGATTATGTATAGAAATCAGAGAAAGAAGATGAGTCTTATTTCAGAATTTTAGCAATAACCCTTTAAAACGAAGTTGGTATACTGCCTATCTATCTTAGGTTTCCCATGGCTTTATTTTCAGTATTTATGACAAATATACACTGCCTGCAGGTGCAGACTATATAAAAGGTATTGCCAATCAAAACCAAATGCTAAGGGATAAACTGATGAAAGATATTCTTCCCAGGAGACTCTAGAAAATGAAGAATTTCTCATAATCAAAGCCAACACTCTTTACCAAAGACTGAACATCCTGTGGCAACACCAAAACCTGTGCAGGACTGTGCCCCGCAACAAGAGGCCGCGATAGTGAGAGGCCCACGCACCGCGATGAAGAGTGGCCCCCGCTCGCCGCAACTAGAGAAAGCCCTCGCACAGAAACGAAGACCCAACACAGCAAAAATAAATAAATTAATTAATAAAACTCCTACCCCCACCATCTTCTTTAAAAAAAACCTCAAAACAAAAAACCTGTGCAGGACACACAGAAATCCAAAGGAAACAAACCCACAGGTTGTGTTGCTGGAGGAACAGGGGCAGCCAAGGGGCCCAGCAGCCTCAGAGGCATGGCCTGAAGTGTCCTGTGGACTCGACTTCGGGAGGTGCTGAGGCCCCCACGACGGTGGCAGACTCTCCTCCCGTCACGGCTGGGCTCTGGCCAGCGCATCACAGGGAAGCTCAGGACTCTGCTCAGTGGCTGGGGAAGATGTGCTCCCTCCCCTTCATTAGTGAACCAGGAAGCATGGAGCCCCCGGTTTAATCTCTTTTATCTGGATGAATCTGGTGGTAAACCCATCCCACCAGTCCCCTCACTCCCCAGGCCACGGGTTACCCTTGTCCAGGTCTCCCGTCCCTCCTCCTATCCCCTGGTCCCGTGTGAGTGCAGGCCGTATAGCCCTGAACACAGCATGATGCCTTCACACATTCCATCTCTTGAAAGATTCTCTTCCTTCTGGTGCAAGCATCATCCCTCAATCTTTCAAAGCTCAATTCAAGCTCAACCTCCTCAAAGAAGCCCTTCCTGGAACACCCAAAGTGGCTCTGGATGGCCTTCCTGTGCTTCTGCTGCATTAGCAGAGCACTTCCCACGTATCAGACGACTTAGAAGGTCAGACTTGACCTGCCCACAGGCCACCCAAGCCCAGCAGAGGACCCAGCACTCACAGCCACTGCGTAATACCCCATAAACTGCAGAAACTTCATCCAAATTTCCTCACTATGACTTTTTGACATCCAAATTTCAAGCAAAATAACCCCGTTATACCACGAAGACCAAACTTAGAATAACTGGAAAATCCTACCATTAGTTTATTACCCCATGGATGCTACCACCACCACCTTACCCACACTCAACACTGTCAATTAATCATATGGGCTTTCAAACGACATGTCAGTGTGATTTCTAGCTTTTCTACTTTTACTCTCTCTGTTGAAATTTCTACTTCCTTGGAGAGAAAAAGGAACCAGACTATGAAATATCTGGTTAATACAGACTTTACAAGAAGCTGGGCAGGAGTAGGAAGAAGGCTGAAAATGAGGCAATAAACACCTGAAGGAGCGTAAGAGAGTCAATTTTCAGGAAACAAGAATGTAGCAGAATATGGAGAGAAACGGCAACAGACACTCTAAGCAGCAGCATTATAAAAATCCCTCAGCGCTCACCAACTAAAATGCCCAATTCTAGGAGCTAACTTTTGACACTGCTTTAAATTTATAAGTTGAATGAGTAAAATATGCTTTCTCATGGCATTCATGTGGTCTCTTATTTCTCAGCATATACATTCCTTAGGATTAAGGATGCATCTTTGTATTAACCCACATTTTAATTTTCATTTTTAGAAATGAGGCTTTTAATTTTTGAATAACAGTTTTCACCTATTGCTTTTAAATTAAATAATCAATACAGATTCACTGTAACAAATCTAAATCATGAAGGTCTATAATGTAGACAAAAAAAAAGTAGACAAGTTGAAGCCGCCCCCCACCCCCACCCCCCAGCCTTCACATACAATTCCTCCTTCCTTAGGGGTATTCATTGTTCACACTTAACTTTCCAGACTACCAGACTCCTTGCATGCTTATAAACACACACAGGTTTGGTTATACACACACACGTGCATGTAGGTTTCAGCACGGAAATAGGGCCAGCTCGTCTTTTCAAACAGCTGCATGGCATCTCACACTCCCTTATTTATTAGCTACTAGCTCCACCCCCGTAGACACCAGGGTCGTTCACATTTTGTGCTACCAAAGACAGCGCAGCAGGGGCGCCGCATCAGTGGCTCTGTGGGGCTGTTTCCAGGAGGGGCCGGCAGTGCCAGGAGCAACCGAAAGCACTGTCCCAACTCACGCCGACACAGTGGAGTGTGGAGGACACTTCGCAACAGCCCCACCAAGAATGGGTATCACGGTCTTTCCACCCATCTAACAACAGGTTAACAGACACAGAATGCTATCTGTCACTGTCTGTGTCCATAAGCTTACCGGACAGTGTATGTCCATTCTTCTAATAGGTGTGCATTTTTACCCTCTTATTCAATGAGCTAGAAGAACACTTCAAAAATAAGAGATTTTAATTCTTTATTGTATGTGTTACAGATGTTTCCCCTTCTGTGTCACGGCTTTAAAAAGCATTTCTTTTACTAGTAGAAGCGCGTTCATACTTATGTGCTAATGAACTCTACGGACTTGCTCTCCATGCCTTCTGGGTTTTGTGTCAGGCTTAGGAGCAGCTCCACCCTCACAATGTGCAGTATTTACCATCATCCTCCGTACAGAAACCCTCCCTGAGAAGGATGAAATTATGACCCTGATTCGCACAATTCTTTCCTCTGAGGAGAATTTTACTAAGATTGAAAAATTGCTACTGAGCTTTCTTGCAAGTAAAGGAAAGGTCAGATAACTCCCCACGATAAGGGCCAAGGTCACACAGCGACTCTGCTGGAACCTGGTTCAGGGCATCGGACTTGTGACTCTTAGTTTTCTGCCCCAATGATACCACCTTTAAAAGCACCTTTTAAATTCAAAGCAATTATGGTGGATCACAGAGCTAACAAAGTGCATCTGGGCACATCAGACCTCAGGTGTAGAACTTACACGTCACTGTAACAATTAACACTCGCAAACGTGTACGTGCTCCTTACCATTAGGCAGTTTATAGTCTAGAGAGGACAGATGGGTACGTACATAATCGTTACTTAAAGTACATACCAGGAAAATGGTACATTAGAGTTGTGGAAACATGTTTCACATTTATTTGAAATTTTTAAAAAAACTAAATTAAAAAATGCACATGTGCTCCTGTCCACGTATTTCTGACTATAATCCATTAAAACATTTGACTTAATATTATTTCAATTAGGCAATATAATCTCACTTTAGGTATCTATTATAAAACAGTCATGTAATAAGTACATATGCTGTGATTTAGAATAAAGTAAATAAATTATCAGACTCAATAATGAATTCTATAAAGACAACATAAAATTGGTAACAACCAATGCCCTACTAGGTTTTTATGAGAAGCGTTTTCATTTATACTGTTTTCATATGAATGAAGAATTTAATGCATCTCATTTCATGACATTTGATATCAAAATGCTTCTCCCTAGAGGGGAAAAAAAGCCAATTAAAAAACGACACAGGAAGATGTTAAAGCTTCAAACATTTAATGCCTAATGTCTAAATGTTATTTTTTTGTGTACCAACAAACTAATGAAGAACATTTTGGTAAATCAGGATGAAATTTAAAAAATTATTCACTAAAAAGAAGACAGGCGATACGGCACATTTAACATTTTTCATAGAATACTATCTTTATATGAAGCAACTTTCCCAAAACATTTAAATAATGTTTGCAAGGTACATACCCCCATTTAAAGCACAAAATGAAAACTCAAAAGCTCATGGATGCAAAAATTTTAACTGAGAGTAGCCTTTAGATATTTCTAAAAGCAGCTTCATTACATAAAGAAAGCTATGATAAATACACACTATATTTTAGGAAAAAAAAAAATGAAGAGGCTTTATTGGTCTGATCATAGTGGGAAAAACATCTTTGCTAGATTAGCCACATCCTGGAATCCATGCACTTACTGGCCTTTTGGTTCATGGCTTTAGATACCGTTTTCAGAGCACAACACCCTGACACTAACTTTTAAACAAAGGTTCCAATGATGCCCCTGCTTCACACCCTCCCCTCAACGCCCTCCACCTGCTGTCAGCACAGAGAACTCGACCGCTGGGCAGGCAGGGCCCTCTGCTGTGTCTACACTTGGAGCTCAAGGCTTTGTCATCTGCTTCCCTTGTGTGTCTCCACATATGCTTCCCCATTCGCTCACCTCTCAGTCATCCCCGACTCCCTCCAGGGATCGTCCTACCCACAGAGGGGAGTGCTGGCAGGGATCCTGTGTCCACCTGCCACGGAGCTGGCTGCCCGCTTGACGGGGACTACTGTGGACCCCTCTACCATGCTATAAAGTAGGTACCATTCTTCCGTTATGGACGAGGAATCTCCAAGACAAGGCTCATCCAGTGTGTCAAGATCACACTGAAACTAGCAGCAGCGTGGCAACGACAGCAACACTGAAGTTTCTGACGCTGTACGTGCCAGCACGGCCCCAAGCCACCTACACACGAGGCCGTCCCTCCACGACTACACAAGACAGGGACCACTCTTCGTGTCTTGTGGGATGGAACTGAGGCACAGGAAGTTAAGTACTTTGCAGATGGCATCCACTCATGATTTGAACCCATAGGTCAATACAATTCCAAACTCCAGTTTTTTCCTGCTTTATTTCAGAAATCCAAATCCTCTGAAACACCCCATCTTACTGCCTTATGAAAGGCTAAAGAGACACAGTCATGTTTCTAAGGTTCATCACATCATGCTTAGAACTACTGCTCTAAGCTTTTGAGATCTATGAGAAAAAATAGGAAAGAGACTTTATCATGAGTTACAAGAGACTTAAAAAAAAAACCGACCCAGAACATAATCCCAATTTAAAAATGCTAATGGTAACCTAGAAAATATATTAAGTATGTTGCTCAAAACAAAAGGGTCTAAACACAATGTTTCCTTTAAGCTCTGTCCAAACCCAGCTCTTAGGCTGTGAGCTGGATCACTTCCCTAGAAAAGCAAGAATACAGATCCACTGGGCTGAATTATTCATTCACTCTTCACTTTCACAGAGCGATCTAAAAGGACTACAGGCTGTGGGGTGAGCTCGGCTAACGATTCAGAGGGAGCGCTGGAACAGAAGGAGAGCTCACCTTTCTGAGGCCTGATGATGAAAGACTGTGTGGCCCCGTGCACCAGCCGGCAGTACCCATCTATCAGGTCGGCCATGTTCTCGGCAATGGTCAGGGACGGTGCTGTCACCGTCAGAGGCTGGACAGGGGAGAAGACCCAGAGAGAGCTGTTATTGTTCTTTCCAGTAATCAAAGGGACAGCTGCACTATGACATCAGATCTCTAGATACACTTGAACACAGAGAAGAGTGGGAGCGAAACAAGATCTGTCATAAGGTTTGAGTGCAAAAGGAAGTTTGATATCTAAGGATGTTATTCCTAGAATATGTGACAGAAGGCAAACGCAGGCAAAAAAAGAAAAATCACTTAAACCGAGACTCCCTTTCTAGAACAAAAAGAGGTGAAAAAAACACTTCCCTTCAGAATGTCTGGTCCCTTAGGCATGCTCTAATTAAGAAAAGAATTTAGAAAATTAGTAAGCTAAAGTAGAGCTTATTTTAGAAACTAGACAAATGTGGAGTAAATTTTTATCAAGCATTCATCGTAATTTTTCTGACATTAAAGAAAATTAGTGGAATTTCATTATTTTGAGCATGCATAGCATGTTCTGCCTAAGAGCTTAGAAACCACACTTTTCAAATTAAACATGCAATTATGATAAATTTCCTAAAAACCTATCATTAAATGTTATCCAGGAGATAATCAAAGCTGTATTTTACTTTCAAACACAAGTATGTCCTAACTCATGTAGTCTTCATAACCTCCTTCCAAAGGGACAACTTATCTCACCTGCATTATCCTACGTATTATCTGGGGGTAGCAAGCAGAAAGGAGGACAGCCTGAAAATCATGGTGCAAACAAGAAATTCCTGAGATATTTTCAGGAAATTTCAGTTTGCAATACGGTTTCAATATTTCCTGGCATCATTTGTTTAATTCTGAGAATCAACTGCCTGGAGCCTAGAAATGCTGCGATCCCAAGGCAGTAGGAGCAAGAACACATGAGGAGCACTGAAAACAAACCATCCCAGCAGGGGCCGCAGCAGAGCAGAGCCCAGGTGTGCGAGTGGGGCCAGGTGAGCTCCCAGAACGGGCTTCACCCACGAGTAAACCTGCATGTGCCACCAGGTTGTTCAGACTCTTCAGTATGTGAGTATTCTCTGTCCGTCTTTCAGAAAGGTCACCTTATGCAGTATTTGCCAAATGTTCATTTCTCGTGCCAGGCCTGCCTTTACTTTCCACACCACGTGCTGATTGAGAAGAGGCTCTGGGTCTAGACTGTCTGGGATGAACTCCATGTCTACCACCTACTAGGACCGTGGCCACCATCCTGTGCTTGGTTCCCTCATCTACAGACTAGGGGTAACCAAAGTATCTCAAAGTGCCTCTTCCGCTGGGTTCTGAGGATGCCATGTGTTGCCCTTGGTTTCTGTGTTAAGTGTCGGACAGTGGGGACATATGTGGCAGAAAGTACCAGCTGCTGCCGCAGTTATTTTCCTAATTATTACCCCCCAGAGAATGTCACATACTGCACAGTCTGGGAAATAACACTGTAACATAGTTTACAGAATTTATATACTTCTAAGAGGTTGATTTTCTTGGTAATTCATGATAATCTTCCAGCATCTCCACAATAAGGCTCCATTAATTTTTAAACCTGTTTTCTATTCTTGAGGGCATTTAATCATTATTATTTGTAATGTAACGCTTATTACATTAGAGAAAGCTGTGATTCTGATGACCCATGAATAATTCACCTGCATCCAGAAACAATCATCATTTCTACAACAGCGCTTTATTTTCGTCTTCCCATCATGACGCACGTGAGCCCTCCTTACCTCAGGCGCCCCTGCAATCTTCAGCTGCAGCGTCCCTTTCCTGTCCTTGTCTTCGCTGTTTGAATACTGAATGGTCTGCACTTGATTGAAGTCAGCCAGGTGTGTGGGCTTTGGGAAGAAAAGACAAACACTCTGGACCACAGGTGCAAGACTCATGTGAACTATTATTCTGTGCAATCCTCATGGTCCCAAGCCCACCTCATCCTCCTGAGGACACCTCCCTAGACGGGATGTCTGAGGAAACCAACTATCCATGTTGCCTGGGGGGCCATTCTCCCTCTGAGGAGCAGTCATGGACCTGCTAGGGCCACCTGCTCACTTCATGGCCAGGGACGCGCCTGCTCTCTGTGCTCCTGATGGCCGAGGGGCACTCCGTCCTCAGGAGCTGCACAAGTGGTCCCCAGTCCCACATGACACATGACAGAGAAAGGAAGAAGGGAGCCCCTGGCCTGGGGGGACCGTGTGAAATTCTTGGCCTCAGGGAACATTCTGCTCCACTTCTCACAGACAGAGGGACCTGTTCCCACTCCCAGTGCACCCTGAGCTACAAGTCTCTGAAACGTTCTGAAGTTCCAGAGTGTAACAGTGCTAGGGAGGCGGGCTATCCAAAGGATCCTTCCCACACAGACAGACCAAGAGAGACACTGTTCGTTTTCCCAAGAGGAGTGAACTCTTTCTTATTATGCAGACAAAATATGCCCATCCGTCTTTCACCCTCTACTATTTCATGACAACGACTGGTTTACGTGAGACGATTCCTACAGGTTTATCCAAAACAATCGGCCTAGTTAGGACCTCTTTCTCTTAGAACATCACAGGTATCAGCCCCTCCCTGCCAAGTGCCCCACTCAGCCCAGATTATGCCACTGGGACTGAGCCGGAGTTACGGTTCAGAAGGGGACCCCTACCCCGCGCCCCTTCACAGGGAAGCGTCTCCGCAGCACTGCTCCCAGGCACGGCTGTGCTCTGTCAGGCCCTCCGCACGGACGCCCACGGGCAGTCCTCCATCCCCTGGGCAGCACACAGTACGGCCCCCACGCCCGGCCCTCTCTTGGCCTCTGTGGCCTCGCCCTCATGGGCTTTCCTCCTCCCTCCCTGGCTCTCTTTCCATTTCCTGGCTTCTCCCCTACTCAACCCACAAACGTTCAAGTGCTACAGGGCTCTGTGCTGGGCCCCGTTCTTCTCCCAGCTGTGCACAGCCTGCCCAGCGAACACCATCCAGTCCTGTGGCACAAGTACCATCTCCAGTCCTGAGCTCGTACTCAAGTATCCAACTCCCTAAGTGACATCTCCGTGTGGACACTGGAGAGTGACCGCACACCCAGCACAGTCACGGGGAACCCCCTCAAGACACCTTCCCCCTCCAGTCTTCCTCACTTCAACAAAAGCATCACCATTCAACCTGGTTCCTCAGTGGAAATATGAAGGCATGATTACTGACTCCCCTCCCTCCTTCCCTTACTCCATATCCAGCCCAGCTCCCAACACCCAGAATCCATGCGTTTCCTCTCCATCCCCACGACCACCACTCCAGTACAAGCCACCATCTTGCACGGTGCTCAGAATCCGTCCTGCAATTGTTTCCCAGCCAGCGTCCCTTCATCCATGCTCGTCCTCTACACAGACAGCCCCCGGAAGCCAGGGAGGTATTTTAAAATGTAAATCTGGTCCTATTAAGTCCCCTGTAAAAACGGTCCAACGCTAGCCAAAAGGAATCAAACACCCACCTGATCTGACCTCTGCCTGCCTCTCTGACCTAATTCCCCACCAGGACCTCGCCTTGATGGGATGTGCTCTGGTCTCACTGGGGCAGGGCCATTCCCTGGGGGTTGTTTTCAGCTGACCAAAGAATGAGGAACATGAATGAGGACCAGGGCTGTGAGAGGCCATATAATGTGCAGGAAATTCCAACATGGTGAAAAACTGTCTTGTGTCCTGAATGGCTTTCAAATGTCCTGGTGTTTATTTATGCTGGTGAAAAATCTGATTCTAGAACCCACATCTGTTTTAAAACACAAAGTATGCTCTGCATGGAATTTTCCAGGAATGCAACTTCGGTGTAATTCAGGGAATATTACACTTTCCTGTCTTTGGAATGTTACTATGAGTTGCTCACCATTTTGGAAAAGGGCATCACCGAGGGCAATGCTAGCCTGATGTCTGAGCTGCTGGCACAAGGTACATACATACACTGTCAAAGAGGAGGCCTGAGGCTCCTTCTAACACACTGGGAACCAAATATCATTAAGTCAGTGGTGACACAGGAAATGAGAAATATCTCAATTAGTTTCAGTAAACGGTTATATTAAAATATTCCCATTACTGGCATCTTACAATTTAAAAAAATTTCCAAAGCACAAAAAGAAAGTTGAGTTATGGAAATTATTGTATTTAACTTATTTTTTATTCCTTCTTTTAACCCACTGTTTTTCTGCCTCATTCCGACATTATCCCTCTGGGTCGGCCACATAAAAAGAATAAATTTTAAAGAAGTACTTAAAGGGAACAGCAGAAGAAAAGAATAAAAGTAACCAAAAGATATTAGAAAAAGGAAATCTGTGAAATACTGAAATTAATGAAGACAAATAGATTAATGCTATAACCCTAACCGCTAAGCCTGTCCTTCAAAAGCAGCTGAAATACATCCTTTGCAAATCTGAACAGAAGAGACAAATCCAAACAGACAAGCTTAGGACTGAGAAAGGATATAGAAATAAAGTTATTGGAAAGATCGTTAAGAGTATCACGAGATGCAACTCCATGGCAACAATTTTAAAATGTAGAGAAGCAGATGAGACGCTAACAGTATGAATTACCAAAACTGACACAACAAATGGAAAACCTGAATAGATCTATTACTACTGGAGAGGATGAAAAAAACAGTTAAACACCCACCATTGAAAAAGGTACCATGTGGTTACACAGATTGATTCTATCCGCCTTCACAGAACACACAACTGTATCTTGACTTAAAATAATTCAGGCCACAAAATGATGAAGAGCCCCCTAATTCGCCTGATAAAATTAGTGTAACATCTAATATCATCTCCTCATAGAGCTAATATAAAAAGACTAGGTTGATTTCACTTATAAATAGCTGCAAAAACTCTATATATTAGCTAATATAGTAAATCACTATTTCAAAAGGATAATATAGCATAACCAAGTAGGAGTTATTAAATGGCTCAATATCAGCACATCTAATCAAGATAATACAAAATAATAACAAATTAAAAGAGGAAAAAAAACCAGAATCATATCATTAAGGCTGAAAAAGCCTTCAGTTAAATTTAGTAGCCACTCCTAATAAAAATTCTAAGCAAAGAAAGGCATAATTTAAAAACATGAAAGATACTTTACTAAAGGGACTTTCCTGGTGGTGCAGTGGATAACACTTTGCACCCCCAATGCAGGGGGCCCGGGTTCGATCCCTGGTCAGGGAACTAGATCCCACATGTGTGCCGCAACTAAGAGTTTGCATGCTGCAACTAAGGAGCCCGTGTGCTGCAAACTAAGGAGCCCATGTGCTGCAACTAAGACCCCACACAACCAAATAAATATATATATTTTTAAAAAAGATACATTGGGCTTCCCTGGTGGCGCAGTGGTTGAGAGTTCACCTGCCGATGCAGGGGACGCGGGTTCGTGCCCTGGTCCGGGAGCATACCCACGTGCCACGGAGCTGCTGGGCCTGTGGGCCATGGCCGCTAAGCCTGCGCGTCCGGAGCCTGTGCTCCGCAACGGGAGAGGCCACAACAGTGAGAGACCCGCGTACCAC
>RJWK010033171.1:0-23275 GCA_004363435.1 Platanista minor | reverse complement strand
ATTGGTACCCTTTGACCACCTTCACCCATTACCCCCGACCCCCAATTCATTAAATCTTGATTTAGTAGTATACCACTAGATTCTATTACGGAATAAAAAGACATAGAAATCAGTGCCTCCCTTCCAACAGACTAAATAAATCTAACTTAAAAAAAAATTTACAGTATTTTTAGTGAAGCAACCAGTTAGTTTTATGTCCTAAATTGTCCTCCAAAAATGTTTCATTCCAATTCATTCATCTTTCTATGTAATCCTCAGATTATTTGGAGCTTGATTTCAAGTCAGTTTGAGGAACAACCTTTAGTGAGTATAAGATATCGATCTCAAAATTTTTAAAACTGCAGGTAGGTTGACATTATCACTGAATTTAATTTTACACAAAATATTAAAAATCCACCTACCATCAATTTATACTTCTTGAAGCCTGGTACATTTAACTGCATTTCATGACAAGTGGAGAAAGCATAAATTGAAGCTGACAGAATTTACTATTTTGGAATGGGCAACCAAAATCCATTTTATTGAGAAAAGATTTTATATCTATCTTAGGTATTTTCTGCAATGTACAACCTAGAATAAGAATAATGCTGGAAATAAGCAGATACATACAATCCTTTTTGGCTTGCAGTCACAATGATTCAAGGTGTCTTGCTTTGCACTCCTCCCTCCAGGAACTCTTCTCTCCCACTACACACCAAACCAACAGATTAACTATATAACCTCCTTAAATAATGGCACAGTATTTACAAAGTTTTGGCAGTGAGTCAAAATAGAAATTGGAGATCTAGACCAAGTAAATACTGTATATTTGGCAAAATCATTTGTGGCTGTGTTCTTCAGCACAGTTTCCAAGATAACCACCAACTCTACTTGGCAACCTGACTCTCCCACAATTAAGGCTCCAACTGTAAAGCTGGCTTGAGAGATATTTTCCTGCTACTGGATTGGGTGCAATTACTACTCTTAAGAACTACTGTGCAATGATGGCATAATAGTTGAGAACATGTTATTTTGATGAACCAAAACTGACAGCTAGCTGGTCCAAAGTTTTAACCTGTCCCCAAGACAGGAAACAATTAGAGTAAAACAGTCTACATGGTTGTTTACAAAACAAAGAAGACTCCCTCTAGTAATTGAAGATTGCTAAGACTATTAAAGTCTATTAAGCAACATAACATCAACAACAAAGACAACAATTAAACTTGTAGAGGCAATTAGGGCATTAAAAAAAGCAGATTTAACATTTTCTAAGTATTAAACATTCTAAAATGTCAAACATCCATAGCTTTTGAGAACATTTTATTTCAAACTAACTTCTTAAGAATTCATATGAATTTACTAACTTGGATTTGATGCAGTATGAAAAATAGAGTTTCTGCCAGGTGTGTCTGTGAATCATAAGAAGAACTTCTTAATGAGATAAACAATTAAGGAAAGATTGGGCTGGCCAAAAAGTTCATTCAGGTTTTTCAGTAACATCTTACAAACACCCAAATGAACTTTTTGGGCAACCCAATACATTTTAGTAGTGATGTTTGGCTTACAACACTGTGTACAGGTGGAGCCTTGGAGAAATTGATAGAGAAATTCTAACTGCAACAAGCGAAACCAAAACATTAACTCCACTCTTTGTTACCTAATACAAGTCTAGTGCCCAAACAGAACTTTGGAAGTCTGTCATAACAACTCCCAGACAGGTGCATTTCACTTGTTCTGGAAGTGATGTTGACCTGCCAATGTCTAGGTCCATGCACCATTGAATCAGAATTCTATCAATCCCTCTGGCTCCTGGGATGGACCAACACAATACCAGATCTAATTAGAGCCATAAGAAGAGTTTGGTAAATGTGTGAATTTAAACAAGGCAAGAGACTTCCCTCATTCCAAGTTAATTTCTCATTAACCATTAGTTCAATTTAAAAAATAAGCAGGGTACTTCCCTGGTGGCACAGCGGTTAAGATTCCATCTGCCAGCACAGGAGACACGGGTTCGAGCCCTTGTTTGGGAAGATCCCACAAGCCGTGGAGCAACTAAGCTCGTGTGCCACAACTACTGAGTCTGTGCTCTAGAGCCCACGAACCACAACTACTGAGCCTGCATGCCACAGCTACTAAAGCCCGCACGCCTAGAGCCCGTGCTCCGCAACAAGGGAAGCCACCGCAATGAGAAGCCTGTGCACCACAACGAAGAGTAGCCCCCACTCACCACAACTAGAGAAAAGCCCGCGTGCAGCAACAAAGACCCAATGCAGCCAAAAATAAATAAATAAATTTATAAAAAATAAGCAGGGCTTCCCTGGTGGCACAGTGGTTAAGAATTTGCCTGCCAATGCAGTGGACACGGGTTTGAGCCCTGGTCCAGGAAGATCTCATATGCCGCGGAGTAACTAAGCCCGTGCGACACAACTACTGAGCCTGCACTCTAGAGCCCGCGAGCCACAGCTACTGAAGCCCGCGTGCCACAACTACTGAAGCCTGTGCGCTTAGAGCCTGTGCTCTGCAACAAGAGAAACCACTGCACTGAGAACCGTGCACACTACAAGGAAGAGTAGCCCCCACTCGCCACAACTAGAGAAAGTCCAGGTGCAGCAACCAAGACCTAACGCAGACATATATACATACATACATACATACATACATAAATGAATGAATGAAATTTTTGGAGAATCCAGGTAGTACTGACTCTCACAAATATGGTAAATGAAAAGCTGAGGTTATGTCTTTTATTGTAAAGTATCCCATGCTAATTAAAATAATTTTTCTAGTAAAGGAAAAAGTAATATTTTCTTGTTTTGGTGAATAATATGCACATCTCCTCTTTATAATCATTGAAGCCCCTCATACAATATTAATTAGCAGCTATTTTCAGAAAAAAGAGTCTAAACTGGATGCTGGGAAAGAACAAGCTTTCATGGTCACA
Organism: Platanista minor; assembly: GCA_004363435.1. NCBI lineage: Eukaryota > Metazoa > Chordata > Mammalia > Artiodactyla > Platanistidae > Platanista > Platanista minor. The sequence continues at coordinate 20,355 of RJWK010033171.1, read as the reverse complement.
ATCAAAATTATTAATCAATGTGTAGATATCCTTATTTATCAATGTGATATATCTATTATTAGTTGAATAGCCTTAAGACAGTATATGCAATATCTGAAAAGTCCCCCAAAAGTAGTTATATACCACTGTTAGCAAAAGAAATTATTTATTTTAAATTCTGAATTGCTGGAATAATTAACCACAGTTTTCTCAACAAACAGTAAGCATTTATGCTAAATTCCTAAGTGCTTTATTATTTAGGACAAATAAGAACTAACCAAATGAGCTGTTTCTATTCCACAGAGATGAGTAATATGTCTCCCTTGTAATCATGCCTCCAATAGCAATGATTAAAGTAAACGTAACTGCTTTTCCAGAGAACAAAATACAAGGAGTTACAAAGTGAACTACTGAGGACGAATAGTTTTGGAAATCCGATTTATGGAGTAATGTCCATTACTGTGCTTTTCCCTCTGTCCATCTTTTAATCATGTCCATGCCTTCTAAACTTGTTTGACTTTCCAATCTTTCACTGACACTTCTCTGCTTGATAACATTTAAAAAATCGGTATTTATCGTGTTGAAATTTATACTCTACTTCAAACCTATTACAAAACACACATGCAAACATGGAAAAGAATATAACTCCCCTCCAGTATTTCAACTTTTCATTAAAATGCAAATATAATGATTTTCATTAGCCAGGCAACAATACCCACAGTGTTAAATCAAACCCAACCCAACCCAACCCAATTATCTTTTCTATGTACATTCCAACTGTCCCTAAGATATACTCTTCCTCTTATGTTGGATCATTTGTTGATGAATATTTTTAAATTTGTATTTGCCATTATTATCCCTGATTGGAGAGGGAAAAGCACAATGTGTGACTCGAGCTTTTAAATTCTGGACATATCCTACTCCCTAGACAGACAAATATAAAAATACTTCACTAAATTTTCAACAACTGGAAAATGATCCTTTTTCAATTCCTAAACACTACAAGAAGAAGGAAGAAAACTCACTCAATGCAATTAAAAGTATGTCATGAGGGTAACAGCCAGTAAATTTCACTTATATTTTACATTCGACCTTCTCAGCAGTCTATCCAGCCCACGCTTTATGTGCCATAGGTAGAAAACTCTCCATAGAAACTTAGCTTAATATCGCTAGACGAGCAGCCCCCAATGAAAGAGATTCAGCAAGATTCATGTGTGTAAAAAGGAGGAGGCGGAGGAGGAGAAAGAGGAGAAAAGGAAGAGGAAGAAGGGGAAGAAAGGGGAAGAGGAAGAAGAAGGAGCAGAAGAGGAAAGAGGGTGAGGAGAAAAGAGACACAGAGAAAAGCAGAGAGATAAAAGACCAAAGAAAAGAGAGCAGCCAAGAGGGAAAGAGAAATTTGGATGGGACTGTTAGAAATCTGCTCTCTACGTCTCTGTTTCTTTACTGGGATTGGGTTTCATTTCTTTCGGCGCCCCTGACCTTGCAGCCTTCCAACTCTCCACACTCCCCCCCCCCAACAACTCCTGCCCGCCCGCCCCCTCCCCCGGCCTGCGCCTGCCTTTGTGTCTGCCTGTCACTTACCGGGGAACCCGACGAAGCTGATTCGGGAGAAGCACAAAGCCAGGACACAGATTTGCCCACAAATTCTCTCACACACACATTCCCCAGGCTGGAAGGTACAGCCCATCGCAGAGCTGATGTACCTCGAGAAAAGTGGGTTCGGGTCTTATTGGGGGAACCAGAGAAACTATTCTTTCCTCTCTCGCTCGGCACCGCTAACAAAACGCGCGGACTTCAGGAAAAAACAAAACCCCACTGAGTGGACTCCTGTTCCACTCGCCTGACACTCGCTGAGCGCAGCCCCCGAAAAGGGGGACACGGGGCAGAAGGGGGCGGACGCAAACGCACACCCAGACCCAGAGCCCCAGCGGAGAAAAGGGTCGAAGACCACTCCGTCTGTGTTCTCCCCAGGGCGGGCGAGGATAAACCCGAGGCTCGTCTGCCTTCCACGAAGGGAGGGGGTGGGGAAGCTTCAAGGGGAAGGTCGTGCCCCCCACAGCTGAACTATTTTAGAAAGGAAAGCAGAGAAAAATCACTTTCCGGAGGATAAAAGGCCGGGAAAGCAGCCGGCCGGACTCACAAAGGTAAGTTTTCCGGGCGAGGAGGACACGAGCACTAGCAGGAGAGAGAGGAGGACACAACTACAGGTTTAAAGGGGTGTGGGGGGGGAATTAAAACTATATTTGTCAGCCATGTTGAAGAGGCTCCAGTAATTTGTGAAGCTTCCCTCTTCCCTCTTGGTATTTGTGGGTGACACTGCTGGCTTTGCTCCCCAGTCCCCACAAGCCCGAGAGAAAGCGCAGGGGAGAGGAAAGGGAGAGTTTCGCGGCACAAGAGAAGCGCTCTGACCTCGTTCTTGTCTCTCAGCCTTGCAGCAATCCAGCAGTGGCAGTCGGGTCTCCTTTCTAACAAATCCTAAAGGGCAGCCATCTTGCTTCCTTCTGCTTCTCTACGAAAGCAGCCTAGCCTCCGCATCAATATTCATAAGGCAGTTTGACGTCTGTTCTCATCACTCGGCGGGGCCGGCGTCTCGGGGCGGCCGCGGCGAGGGGGCGGACGTGACTCGCATGCGAGCCGGGCCTGGGCGCGCGGCGCTCGCGAGGAGGCGGCGGGGCCGCCCGAGCTCTCGCCGCAGCCGCCGCTCTCCTCCTCCTCCGCCTTCTCCGCCCCGCTTCCTCCTCCTCCTCCTCCTCCTCCTCCCGGCCGCCTCCTCCCCCTCCAGCCGGCCGCCGCCTCCTCCGTCCCGGTCTCCGCCGCCGCCCCGGGGCCCTCGGCCCCGGCTCCCCGGGAATCGGCTCCCCGCCCCGGGGCTCCCCGCACAAAAGCCGGCGGCCCCTGGGGCCGAACGAGGGGGCGCGCGGTCGAGGCCGGGGCTGAGGAGCCAGCGGGGGGGAACCGTGGGCCCGGAGGAGCGCGGGGCGGGGGCGCGCGGGGGAAGGTCCGGCCCCCGGGACCCTCGGATGGGTCTCCACTCCGGTGAAGGCGCGGGGCGGGCGCGAAGGGGGAGGTGGCGTGCGTCCCTGGCAGGAGGCTGCGAGACCCCAGCTTAACCTTTTAAACTTTTTGCTGGTACCGCACCCCACCGCCTCCTTAGAGTAGGTGGGCGCCGCCCCCGCCCCGACTCCCACCTACTGGCAGGTATCCCCGCACACGCCCCCTCGCGCACCCATCCCCTGGTAGGTCCACCCGCCCCGCCTCGTCCCCGCTTTGGCATCCTCTCCACACTGTCGCTTTCATCTCGCTCAGCAGAAGCACTCCCCAGTTTCGCGGAGGGCATGCCCTTAGTGCTTTAGGGGCCTGTAGTTTTAAAGACTCGACAAATTAGGAAATTGACCCAGGCCCGCTTCTCCCCGCCCAGGCCCACCTTCTGTTTACTTTGGCCACGTGGGCTGGGAAGACGGATTCACGCAGATCCGAGAGGGCTTTCGCACCAGTGACTACTTCGCGCTGAATTCGGTTGTAAGAAATAAATCTGCACTTTCAAATGCTTGAATTTACTCCCGTAAGAGCGTCTATTTTGAAAAAATGTCCAGCCTTATAATTAAGTAATGAAGAAATCGACCCATAAAGAACTAAACGCCGAATGACGGACGCTCGATTATCCCTGAAGTTCGGAATTCTATAACCACTCGCATCCACTGACAGATTTTCTTTTCCATTGCCGAGTAGTTTTACTTCTCTTTTTAATGCTTTTTTCCCCTAATCATAATTTTTTTATGTGAAGATGAGATAAAGAACAAAGCCCTCGTGAATTGGTATATCAGATGGCTTTTGAGATTTGCCCTCTATTAGAAGTTCTCACGTTACTGGCATTCAAATTTTAGATAGACGTTTTGGGCACATCTTTTACGGGATCACTACATTGTGATCACGATACTCTTAAGTAAACACAAGTTATTTTGTGTAGCTCACGGTTTTTTGTCCGCAAATTTCTTTAGAAGTCTTTACCTAATTTTATGAAATCGGAATATTTTCTCTTTGAAAAGGGTTAAAAAAGGAACTCTTTGTATGTGTCACGTTGTTACTAAGAAGAACGTTTGAAGTGAAACACTGTTTATTCCACTTTAAGATAAAGTTGACTTCGATTTCTGGTTTTGCATTAGACTAAGTAAAATCGTTCGTTTCCCTAAGCATTCATGTAAAATGAATTTCCATCTTTTCTAATTGTACACTAATGTGTCATTGAAGTCTTGGCAATTGCTAATGGACTTTAAGCTGTTTAAAAGGTGCCTTGTAATTTGTTTCTCAAGGCCAAAAAAGTAGTTTTCCGAAGGCTGTGACGTACAGTTGTGCAGCGCACAGAACAGCAGAATTGTGGAAAGCATGAGCTTTGGAGTCCACAGAAGCAGATGAATCTTGACTCCACCCTTACTAAATGTGTGACCTTGAGCATGGTACTTAACCCTTTGTGTATATCAGTTTCCTCACCTGTCAAACATCATCTAAAACAGTGTGGTTGTGAGGATTAAATATGACACTAAATGCCCGGGTGGTTATTACTACTGGTTATTACTATTACCAATCATAAGCCATCTACTTTCAAGAGTTTTTCTTGTTTAACTAGAAGTGTAGAAGTAATTATATGTCTTCCTACATTGAATAACATGGCAAATATTGTATTGGCATGTGTCTGATATAAACACCCGTATATGCCCTTATTTATATGATAATTGGGGAAATGGTCTGTAGGGTCACCTCCTTCTCATCTTTTAAACCTCTCTCTTTGTTGTAGCAGGTGGTTCTCGTCTACCTGGAATCATACTTGGCTTGCAGTTGGTTTTGCAACAGGCCCTGAACCTTTTCTTGCCAACTTCTTCCTTTGCACCTCCACCCCACCCTTAACCACCATGACATTTGTTAATTGAAAAGAAAATGCCTTACTCCTCTTGGCTGTTATGACTTTTCAACAGCAAAAGGAAGTAAAATTCTAAAGGTCTCCAGGTGTAAGATATCTTAGTGAAATTTTGTATTGTTGATTTTTAAAAAACCTCTTACTTGCTATTTCTGGGAAAGATAAGCTATAGTGAACATAATCAGTTGTTGACTGGATATTAGTGCACATTTGTATGGTTAATTCGGAGCAAGCTTTTATTAATTGTGTGCATTCTTAAGATTTCTCCTCTTACAGATGTAGATAATCAATTTTTAAAAGATCATTTGCTGTTTTAACAGCAGTCACTTGCTATCAAACTCCTTACCATTTTCTTTTTTTTTCTCCAACTAGAAAGACCAGCACTACTTCCACACAGAAAAATCCTTGCTTCCTTACCAGAGGAAAAAAACTAATAAAACAAGTCCCACGACATGCTATTGTGTTAGAAAATTGACTTGATTGGGCTGGGCACCTGCTGTCTGACTCAATTGCTTGGTCTCTAAGCCTTGTAGGGTGGAGGCAGCTTCCTGTCTGCTCTGTCCTTTAAAGAGCTGACAACAGGGCTTTCCTGGTGGCGCAGTGGTTAAGAATCCACCTGCCAATGCTGGGGACACGGGTTCGAGTCCTGGTCCAGGAAGATCCCACATGCCGTGGAGCAACTAAGCCTATGCGCCATAACTACTGAGCCTGTGCTCTAGAGCCCGTGAGCCACAACTACTGAAACCCATGCTCCGCAACAAGAGAAGCCACCGCAATGAGAAGCCTGAGCACCACAACGAAGAGTAGCCCCTACTCTCCGCAACTAGAGAAACCCTGCGCGCAGCAACGAAGACCCAACACAGCCAAAAATAAATAAATAAATAAATTTATATTAAAAAGAAAAAGAGCTAACAATAGCAGCTTGCTTTACAATGCAAATTTCTTGTACTAACAAAAAAATAATAGGTGATTCTTAATTTCCTCCCCACCTGCAGAATAGGAAATTTTCTTTAAGGACTTGATTTTCTCTTTAACTGAGAGAGAGTTGTGGTGCATACTCCTCTGAAAGAATTACAGTGGTTTAACAAAAACATTAAATCATGGCCTGTTGTTTCCCATCTCCAAAAACATATTTCTGAAGCATGACATGATAAAGATTCTCTCCATGCTTAAAAGACAATTGAACTTAGGGCTTCCCCGGTGGCGCAGTGGTTGAGAGTCCACCTGCCGATGCAGGGGACGCGGGTTCGTGCCCCGGTCTGGGAAGATCCCACATGCCGCAGAGCGGCTGGGCCCGTGAGCCATGGCCGCTGAGCCTGCGCGTCCGGAGCCTGTGCTCCGCAACAGGAGAGGCCACAACGGTGAGAGGCCCGCGTACCGCCAAAAAAAAAAAAAAAGACAATTGACCTTCAAACAGCACAGCAGTCATGGCTGGGAAGGGACTTTCTTGTTTCTTTTGTCTAGTGACATTACTGCACACCATACAAAGGTACATATTTAATATAAGTAGAATGCCAAGTTAAAAAAAATTCCCCAAGAGATGAAACATTTAGACAGAACACTTTAAATTATTGATATACATTATTATTATTATTAATACAAAATATTATTGTCTAAAGCCGAGGATCATAATATTATGAGATTCTTGATAGAGTCTCTTTTGTTAATATGATTTCTACTTACTTTTTTCCTGACCTTGTTTCATATGGTTAATTTCTCTTTCTATCATTTGGAAATTTTAAACAGACACAAATGATATAATCCTAACACTCAAATCAGGAGCTTTCCAATGTGTGTACTGATTTAATGGGGGTTAAAATGAAATGTCAGATGAAACTCAAAAGCTTAATCCTGTTAAAATATTGTCAAAAGCATTATAAGAAGAATATCAGGGGGACTTCCCTGGCAGACCAGTGGTTAAGATTCTGAGCTTCCACTGCAAGGAGCATGGGTTCAATCCCTGGTCAGGGAACTAAGATCCCACATGCCACGAGGTGTGGACAAAGAATATTAGGCTCATTAGTGAGACAAATCTCATGGAAGTGCCTCCAGAAGTATTGCAAATGTGTTGCTAATATCAATCTCTTTTCTTCTCATAAATTCTGAATTCACAATCCAGTAATTACTCTTCTTATTCTCATCCGACTTTGGTAATGCATTTAATATCCCACTTTCTTCTTTTCTTAAAAATTAGTTTATTTATATTTTATTTATGCCTGCGTTGGGTCCTTGTTGCTGCGCATGGGCTTTCTCTAGTTGCGGTGAGCAGGGGCTAGTCTTCGTTGCGGTGCACAGGCTTCTCATGGCGGTGGCTTCTCTTGTTGTGGAACATGGGCTCTAGGTGCGCAGGCTTCAGTAGTTGTGGCTCGCAGGCTCTAGATTGCAGGCTCAGTAGCTGTGGCACACGGGCTTAGTTGTTCTGCGGCATGTGGGATCTTCCTGGACCAGGGCTCGAACCCGTGTCCCCTGCATTGGCAGGTGGTTTTTTAACCACTGTGCCACCAGGGAAGTCCCCTACTTTCTTCTGAGAGAATAATTTTTCAGTTTCAGTGATAAGCTTCAATAATGAAATTTATTATATAGGATTTTATAGTTTTAAAAGCATTTTTGTATGCTAATATTTTTGTGGTAAGGTGTACACTAACAGTTTAATATTCAAAATCATATGCCACATTAAAATGGCATTTAATTCCTGTCTTATAAAAATGAAAAGTGAGGCTAAGTGACTTTTCCTGCAATAGAGGACCACCTCTCAAACCCAAGTTTTGTGAATCCACGATCAGGCCTTTTTCATTATACCCAAACTATCCTTATATCTTTTCCTGCTCATCTCCCTCTAAATTTTTCTCACCATTATTAGTACTAACTAGTATAGGAATTCCCTTCAAAACTCAAAATAATTTTCCATTATTCTGTTACTTAAAAAAAAAAGAAACAACTTGGGCTTCCCTGGTGGCGCAGTGGTTGAGCGTCTGCCTGCCGAGGCAGGGGACACGGGTTCATGCCCTGGTCCGGGAAGATCCCACATGCCGCGGAGCGGCTAGGCCCGTGAGCCATGGTCGCTCAGCCTGTGCGTCCAGAGCCTGTGCTCCGCAACGGGAGAGGCCACAACAGTGAGAGGCCCGTGTACCGCAAAAAAACAAAAAACAAAAAACAACTCAACATCTGCATTTACATATACTACATTTACTTGTTAAATATGTACCAAGCATTGTAATAATTCTTGTACATTTATTATCTTTTAATTTAATGCTTAGCATAACCAAATAAGGTAGGTAAAAGCTTATTGAGAATTAACAGTTGAGTGACTTGGTTGGGATTAAAGAGCTGGAACCAAGGTCTAAATCTAAATCTAGGTTTGTCTGATTCTAAAGCTCATGTCCTTGCAAGCTACACTGTTCTGTCTCCCCAGTTTAGCAGATACAGATATCTATGTTTAATGCCACGATAAGTTTTTCACACAATTAGGGTGTGTGTGGGGGGGGTTGTTTTTTTGGGTTTTGTTTTTGTTTACAATAACATTAGTGTTCCCTATCTCTTCCTCATAAAACAAAAGCAGAAACAAAAACTCTTGTCTAAACCTTTACTTGTTTTTTTTGTTTTTTAATCATTTGCTTTCTACCCTGTTTCTTTTGTTTCCAATTGTATGCTAGAAGTTGGCATGCTTGAACTTTTTGGAATAATGGTTATATTTGTGTAATAAACAAATGTGGTATCACAGTCCTGCCCACTCCCCCATCCCTATAACATGTGTATTACCCCCACTAACAAATTGTTTACAGATAAGTTCTGCTACCTGTTTTCAATATTAGTGTGGTGAAAGGACGTTGCACCCTTGATCTGCTCCTGATTTCCTTGAATGACTTAGGGTTTATTCCCGCCAAACAGGGAAGCTGACAGGTGGAAAGAGTGCCACCTACTGAAATTGTTCATAGGACATGGATCTTTGGGGATAAAATACTCAGAACATGATGGCACCAAATCTTTCCATTGGGAAAATGAATGAGACTCACCTCTGGAGCTTTTGAAAAATACAAATAACTAGCTTGCACTTCTCTACCCCCAGCAGTGTCTTGGTTTCATTAATGAGGTCTGGGATGGGGCTAGAGTAACAATATTTTTTAAAAGATTCACGGATAATCATATGTACAGCTCTGCTGAAAAATCACGGGTATAGCTTAATGTGTAAAAATACGATGAAAACAATGCTTACACATAATATTAATAGTTAATGGGCACAAAATGTTGTCATTCATGGAGCATCCCATGACAAAAAGCAAACAGTGGGTATCTCGCTACAGTCTGGTGAAGCCCTCACACCTTTGCAAAGATGGAGCAAATTTGCCTGTGACTCCCTTTCTGTATTTCAGGTTGGTTAAATCCTTTTAAGTTCTCTTGTGGCAGGTTAAAAACAAACAAACAAACAACTGTCCTTTGAGGAAGAGATAAATAATTAGCAGCCAAAGAATGACCCAGATTATTACTAGTGAAAAGGAAAGAACAGGGGAAAATGCAGGTGATAGGACTGATAGCCTGATGCAGTAAGGAGAAGGAAGTGTTGAAAATTGCCTGAGTTCAACTGGTGAAGAATACTTAAGGATTTTTGTTCTAATAAAAAAAAAATTCTATTGGTTGAGTTTTGTCACATTTTTCTAAAAACATTTAAACCATTCTTTAATCCAGGCAGTTAGACAAATTGATTCTGATTTCTTTCTTTTTCCAAAATAATGGTCATGCAATAGTTTATGAATGTATTACAAAGCAGCTAACTATTAGTGCAGTTCTTCCTGGAAGAAAGAGCTTTACATATTAAATTAGTTTTAGGTCCCCATGAGTTAAATTCTTCCCTTTCTTATGATATTCTATATGGAAAAGAAGGAAATATAAAAAAGGAAGTAGGGTAGTTACTATTTGACATCCAATTTTCTTCAAATATTCTAAAGTGTGTTTTCATACTTTCTAGAGATGTGTGAGAAAAATCTAATGAGATCTGAATCAGTGCCAACTCAGAGCCTGTGGGAAGGCGGGGTAGTTTCCTGCAAAGATCTACACCACCAACCTCTGTTTAATTTGTTTTCTTATTTTATATCTTAGAGTACAATACTATTACTATTTGGCAGAAAATCTCCTTGATCTGTCAGTAATTAGGCACGCCTCTAAATTGAACATGGGTTGACTGCCAAGCAATTGTTCTGCATTTCACAATGACTCTAATCCCCAAGAGAATAAAGTACATTTAAGCAGTGACCACAAAATAGGGGTTCCTGAAAGAGAATTTGGAGTAGAAGGTGAAAAGAAACACATACACACACATTAAATCAGAACATCAAAAACACATGCTAAAGAAGCATTTCTTCGGGTGTCCCTAACATTTATTTCTCTGAAATCTTATGATCACTGACCCTAGTTAGACTGGGTAGAGAGAGATAAGGAAGTGAGAACTATTGAAGAATGGTGTGCTTAGCACAGGGTTGGGAGATGTCAGGTGGGTGTGATCCTAGTAGTAATATGGATATACTTTAATAAAGGAGACTTTCCTGATCCTCCTTAAATCTTAAAACATTAATAGCTATTGTCTACTAGTGAACAAGAACCAAAAGAGTCTCCCTCTAAATTTAAAATCCAAAAAAGGCTAAAGTCATAGTTTTGGTGGGTGAGGGCCACTGTTAAAGGTAAAAGTAGTATCAACTCACAAAACAGATCTTCAAAAAAATTTAGAAAGAGAAACTAGTAAAAGCATACTTATTGGAATGTTAAACTCAGTCTGATATGAGTAAATGACATGGTTTAGGATGGTAGTCTAGACTCTGCTACTAAAAAAACCTACCCCAAATCTTTAACATGCATTATCTCATTTAATATTTACACTAATCTTTAAAATAGGTGAGACAGTTATGAATCCCATTTTATTTTATCTTATTTTTTAACACTAGAGAACATGTATTTAACACATGAGGGGACATGTCAGAGAGAATAAGTAACTTGCCCACGGTTACACAGCAGGTGATACATTCTCAGACTTAAGTCTTCCGCAGTATTCTTTCCACAAACCAAAGGGAAACGAATAAACCAACTTTAATTCCTTCCTGGGGGCAGAAAAGAAGCTCTGATCAACCTGTGACATTGTATCTTGGGCTGATACATTTGTATTCCTTGCCTGTGCTCACACAGGCAGAGCAGAATGCTACAGTAATGGAAACATTTAGGAAAAGTGTGTTTACTGTTTTTCATTTATTTACTTGTTTATATTTTAATGTAGGCCATCCACTGTGGTAGGAATTCTGTTCATCCCAAATGTGAGGGGAAAGTTAATCTATTCCCTAAAAAACATTTCTCAGGGGAAGTATAACAAGTCAAGACACTTTCTCAGAAATTTAAAAAAAAACAAAAAATAAAACAACACTTTAGAAATGAAGACTTGTTATTCTCGTTTTCCATTGCAAAATGGTTCATCTGAAGTTTCTAAACTGTCATAGGTTATGGTGATGCTTGAGATACTGATATGTCATTTGTGTTTCAATTTCACATTCTTGAAAGGCAGCTTAATCAGCACATGACCATAACCAGAGTCAAATGGCATCGTTACGAGGGTTTGCTCAGGAAATCCTCAAATCACAGAAGGATCAGAAACGGATGGAAATACCATCGCAAAAACATCCCTTAAAAGGTGTAATAATAATGACATATCTGGTCATTCACATTAGTGGTAGCATTTCCCAGGCTCTGCTTTCTCAGCCTTTAAGAAAGGCTATATTTAAAATTAAATTTAAATTAATTCTGTATTTAAAACTAAACTTACATGGTGATGGCTCATTGCATTATTCTCACTTCAATATACTTATTTTTTCTCTCATTCAGTGATATAACAGTGAACAAGATGTGTTCCCTGCCCTCCAAGAACTTATAGTCAAGTGGGAAAACAGACATGTAAACGGGCTATAATAAAAACACTCTGTGTTGTGTGCTGAGGTGCAGTCAGATGGGTGCTTACCTCATGCTTGAAGGCTCAGAACAAACCTCCCATGAAAGTAATATTTAAGCTAAGATCTTAAGGATGAATAGGAGTTATTCAGGCCAAGTAGAAAGTCAGAGGAGAGTGCTCGGTGGAGATAAAAGAGTATATGAAGAACGGGGTCAGGAGACAGCACAACATGTTTGAGGGGGAAAAAAAAACAAAAACAAAAACCCACATTCCAAATGACTTGTATAGGAAGTGCAGAGGGAGAGGGTGACCACTCAGGCTGTGGCCATGTGCAGGGACCAGATCATGGGGGTTAGTGACAGTCATGGTAAGGGGTTTGGGCTGTGTCCTAAGTGCAGTAGAAAGTCAATCATGGGTTTTAAGAGAGAAGAAAATGATCAGATTTGGATGTTGGAAATATCTCTCTAGTAGCACTAGGGAGAGTGGATTGAGAGAACACAGTTGCAGGGGCTAGAACACCAGTTGGGAGACAGGGTTAGTGACTTAGGAAAAATTAGAGTGGTCTTGAATTAGAGATTAGGCAATAGGAAGGAGAGAAATGGACAGGTACATGGGCATCCCAGAGGTAGAAGAAATGGAGCCTAGTAACTGCTTGGAAGCACGGTGAAGAAGAGGCGGGGCTCCAGAATGTCACCCAGGTTTCTGACCTGGATGGGGCAGTTGGTGGTGACTTTCACTGGAGATAGAAATGACAGGAAGAGAAGAGGACCTGGAAGTGGGACTTTGAGAGCTGTGGGAGAAAAAAAAGAAATCAGTGATCAAAACATTAAGTTCAAGGCACCTGAGGGACATCCATGGGGAGATATTCAGTAAGCAGTTGGATGGCTGAGCCTGAAACCTAGGAAAAAGATTCAGACTAGAGTTAGAAATTTGTGAATCTTCTGCAGACAGATGGCAGTTGAGGGAGATACCTTACACTCTGAGTGAGAAGAAAAGTGGAGTTCTAGGACAGGACCCTTAGAGGGACACCCCCTGTGAGGTTTGAGAGAAAGAATAGGAGCCCCCAAAATAGGAAACCAGAGGTGTGTGCTGTTGTGGGAACCAAGTTAAGGACTGGCCTCATGAACGAGGTCTGACCTGGTGAGCAGGGCCACATACTAATGAGCCGTCACCTGAGACAGTAACGAGAAGTGCCTTGGGTATAACAGTGGGGCATTCCTTGCAATCCTTGGCCAAGTGAGCTTCAGGAGAGTCCTGGTGACAGAAGCCAGATTGCCGGAGGTTGAAGGATAAACAGGAAGTGAGGATGTGGAGATAGGGAGAGCTGTTTCAAGAAGGTTGGCTACAGAGAGAAGGAAGCAGATAGCAAAGAAGCTCCAGGGCGTTGCTGGATGGAGGAAAGAATGTCTTAAGATGGGAAAGACTCCAGCACGTTTACTGATGGGAGAGAGCAGATTGAGGTGGGTGGTTAAAGATACAGGAAAGAAAAGAAAACTTACTGAAGAAGGCCCCTGAAAGGTAGGGTATTTTAAAAGAGTATTCTGCTGACAAGCTGAGGAGGAGCATAGGCCTTACAAAGGAGGGGAGGACAATTGGTTTAGTGAGTTCATTTCATCATGCCCTCCCTCCATCTCTCTCCCTCCCTAGTGGGCTCTGTAGATTTTCTTCACAAGTTGCATCATTGCTTTGGAGAGAAGGAGGAATGGGGTCTGTGAAATGTATTATGAATTAAATGCTGGTGGTTGGACAAGGCTGAGGTGGTGTCTATAATATAACATAAATTTCTAGAAATTAGAGCTTCCTTCGAAACACAAGGGTGTATTATAAAACACTGCAGCTAATAAATACATACTAAAAGGATCCTACAGTGGCAGGAGAATCTCCATCTGGGTGATGTGCAGTGATGGCTAAGGTTTCTAATCCATGCTTCATACCATAATGACAGCTCTACGATCCAAGAATAATCATAAGAATATATACCAAATATTGATTGTCTACTGAGTGCTGAGCACAAAGTACATTATTTTTATACTACAAGGATCCTGCAAGGTAGATATTTATTTTCAGTTTACAGGTAAGTAAAGGCTCAGAGAGAATAAATAAGTTTCTACAATCAAAGAGCTGGTTAATGGCTCAACTAGCACCAGAACGAAGTTTATCTATTTCAGATTGCGAGCACTTTGCACTAAGTAACATGATGTATCTTTCAGAAATATCTTATTGGAAAATTATTTTTGCTCCCAATTTCACTCATAGTATGTATTATTATGCAACTAAAATATCTTCTCTTTTAGATAATTGTGACCAACCAACCTAGGAAAAAATTGGTATTGGTGTGCAAGGGAGAGAGAGTTGGGGAAAAACTAGATCCAGACATATAGAGATTAATGAGAGAAAAAGAATTATCTCCAGCCTCACATATTCCTTCAGCTTGCCTATTTCCTGCATGCCTCAACTAAAGATCCCGCATGCTGCAACGAAGATCCCACGGGCAGCAACTAAGACCCAGTGCAGCTAAATAAATAAATAAATAAATATTTTAAAGGTACAGAGATATTTTTTATGCCTAGAGCTGAAAGTAATTACACAACTAAACACTTAAATTGCAGTTATGCCAGGCATTACAAAGGAAAGGTTCGGAGGCTGTGGGAGAAGATACAAGGAAGGATGCAACCCAGTTTAGAAATCAACTTAAGCTTTCCTTGAGGAAGTGATAATTGGGCTGACTTTTGAAAAATAACTAGAAATGAACCAATCAAATGGGGTGTGGGGAGAGGAGTCTTGTTTTGGGCAGAGGGAACTGCACACAGGAAAGGCCCAAAGCAGAAATGGATGTGTCATAAGGCCAGTGTGGCTGCAGCCCAATGAGTAAGTAGGAGAATACAATCAATGAGGCTGAAGATAGGCAGGGACCAGGACATACAAGGCCTTGTAAGTCACATTGAATCTGTTTTTGTCATTATATATTGATTTAAACTGCTGAGGATCCATCCTCACTTTTGTCAGAGAATGATACTACGATTTATCCTTGGGAAATTATAAGCAGATAGGGTAGGGGAAAAAAAGAACCAGGCATGGCTTTCTTGACAGTAGAGAGGCCATCTTTGGCCTAATCCATTTTGTGAGCTAAGCCTGGCCACAATGCCTGCCCTTGAATAGGTCTCAGTAATAATTATCTTAAGAGAGCACAAAGACAAACTTCTCAGGCAAAAGAAGTAACCATTGCAAAGAGAATATATCAGTTGTAAAGACTCCCAGTTCTATTTCAATGGTAAAGATTAACCTGAAGCTCTCAACCACCAGATCACCCTGAACCTAAGGGATGATGATGTTGACCTTTTCAGACCCTCATGACTTCAATCAACTAAAGCTTGGACTCTGTCAACTGCCCAAGTCTCTGTCAACTGCTCTGTCAACTGCCAATGGTATATGAATATGCATGTACCATTAGCTTAAAACTTCCCCAATTTTGCTGTCTCGGGAGACACTGCTTTGGAAAGATCCCCGGTGTTCTCCTTACTGGCTGCAAGAGATAATAAATCCTTCCTTCTCCCAGTCTTTGGCTTGGTTGTGTCTTTTGGCTCAACATCCATCAAGAGGCGAACTTAGTTTTTTGGGTAACAGAGCCAGTCTTCAAACCATGAGGTTTAGGAAGAGCAAGTCTACCTTCAGCTTCAAATGTGGGCCTGTGTTGAAGCAGCCATGGCCAATCAGAGAATAAACTCCTGCTCTTCCCACAGGAATTGTTAAGAGAGGGAAACATGCAACCCAAGCCAGGCTAATCAGAACCAATAGGCCCAACTCTGGGCTTTTTGCTGGTGGTGTTGGCTATTGCAACCAGAGGGAAAAGCTCAGTTCTCTCAAAGGAAATATCTCTCTGTAGCCAACACAGGAGAGTAGTGCTGAGAGATTATGTCCCGTTAACATCGCTGAATAGATCTGCTCCTTAACTTTTTGGGTTTGTGAACCGGTAAGTTCCTCTTACCAGGCAAGCCTGTTTGAGATATATTTTAGTAACTTAGATCTGGAGGAGTCTTGATTTATTATTATTATTTTTTAAGTGGTACAAGAATCAAAGTGTGGTGACAACTAAAGTGTGGAATTAGCTGGGTGTGGGTAGGAAAGAGGCAACGAGGACCTCTTTCTGTTACCTGAAAACTGGGTTCACCTTGTTATCGAAGCAAACTTGGGTCCCCTCACCCGTGCACAATAAAGCCAATCTACTGACACTGGATTGTGGTGAAGGAAAGTGCAGCTTTATTGTAAAGGCACCAATACAAGGAGGATGGGTGGCTTGTGCTCTAAAACCCCAAACTCCTTGGTGGTTTTCAGGGAGAAGTTTTTATAGGGAAAATTTGGGGTGAGGACTGCAGGGTGTGTGGCTTTCTTCTGATTGGTTGGTACGGGGCTGTGTTCCAGAAATCTTGTACTCAGCCTGAAATTACCATCCTCCACCTGAGTGAGGGCCTTAATTCCTGCAGAAGATATTGTTATACACACTCCTTGAGGAGGAACCAGGACCCTGCCCCAAGCCTGCACTATTGTTTCTTGACTGCTCCTCCCTTGTTTCTGCATTCCCTCCCTTCTGTGATTAGTAACTGTTTGACTCTACACTTTGGAACTCAGGAAAGGGAAAGGAGGCTGAATGAAGCCTATTTCCTACAAATAAGAAATGGGAGACACGGAAAGGACTTGTACCTGGGAGGACCACACAGGGTCCTGCTGCATTTCAGCCTCTTGGTGGATGTCAAGCCAAAAGCCACAACCAAGCGAAAGATCAGGAGAAGGAAGGATTTATTACTTGCAGCCAGTAAGGAGAACACCAGGGAACTTTTCCAAAGCAGTCTCTCCCCAAACAGCAAAACTGGGACAGAATCCAACTTCAGTTGATCAAAGTCGTGAGGGTCAGAAAAGGTCAACATCATCACCCCTTAGATTCCAATTGACCTGGCGGTTGAGCACCTGAGGTGTGTGTGTGTGTGTGGGGGTGGATTTAAATTCTGTAAAACAGCTCAAGACAGTGCTTGATGCTAGTCTTTACCATCAAAATAGAACCTGGAGTCTTTACAACTGATTTGTTATCTTTGTTATTGTTACTTCTCTTGCCTGATAAGTTTGTCCTTCTGTTCTCTTAAGATCGTTATTACTGAGACCCGTTCAAAGGCAAGCACTGTAGCCAGGCTTAGATCAAAAAACTGGCATAGGCCAAAATGGCTTCTCTTCTGTAAAGAAAGCCAGGCCTGGTTCTCTTTCTCCAAGGATCCTCTACCCTATCTGCTTACATTTCTTTAGCTGAGAAGTGAAACACAACAGTTGATTAACTTGTTATCTGTAGTATCTTGGGACTCAGAGTATGGGCCTACTGAGACTGCAGATTAGAAGATGTGTTCTTTTTTTTTTTTTCTTTAAATAGTAATGTACTTGTTCTTTATTTTTAAACTTTTTATTTTATATTGGAGTATAGCCAATTAACAATATTGTAATAATTTCAGATGCACAGCAAAGGGGCTCTGCCACACATATGCCTGTATACATTCTCCCCCAAACTCCCCTTCCATCCAGGCTGCCACATAACATTGAGCAGAGATCCCTGTGCTATACAGTAGGTCCTTGTTGGTTATCCATTTTAAATATAGCAGTGTTGTACTGGTTCTTTTTTAGTGAGGTCCTTTAAGAAAGGGACAAGCTGCAGTTAAAGCTGGTTTGTCTGGAAGCAGTGTAAACACTAAGAGCAGCCCTTTAGCCCTTGTCCTGAAATCCCAAACAACTAGGAGTCAGAAACTTTATAACTCTTTGGAGTTTGAAAAGTAAAGTCCTCTGTTCCAGTCTAAATTTAGTGCTAGCAAAAATGGGGATGGTAGAATGAAGTCAGAAGATAAGATTGAAATCAGGAGCTCTACCCAACTCTGTTGACAAAACATCAAGGTTAATTGTTAGAAGTCAGAAACCACCCCTTTGGGATCTAGAATCAAGGATTAGGCCTCAGTACCAATGCTGGCTTTTGTTGCTAACTCCCTGAATTTATAGGAAACAAATAGATTATAGAGTTTACTAAACTTTTAAGGAACTTGGGTTTCCAGAGAAACTCAAACACCCACAAACTCAGGGCTGTGATTGCTCAACCCCCAAGGCAGTACTCAGGATCCTAAACCCACACTAACAGAAAATAGCACCAGTTACTATAGAGTGTGATGACCAGAAAGTAAAAACTCCCCAGTGCCTTTCTCACTGATGGCCATAGAGGACATATTACACGGGAGATCATCCCTGAAGACAGATTCCAGAGTAGACAAAAGGGGTCCTCAAGAAATTCACTCCAAAGCCAAGGCAAGGGATGCCTCTACTCCTGTCCTGCAAATAGTCCATTGCATGCCACCCCTCCTCCATTTCCCCTTTTTCAAATAGAAGTTTTTATGGTAGTTATTTTGTTTCCTCCTCACAAATATATATTGTTTGTTGGAGATAATTAAACATATCATTTTACAATAGGTTTCTGAACCAGGAGGAATGCACATTAACAAGACAGTCTAGACTCAGTCTGGTTACAGTAACTGGGTAACACTTGAATGGTGCTAGTACATACGCTTTGGATTCCATATGATATTATTGCTTAATGTAGGCTTGGAGAATTTTGAATTTTTAGGTATAAGAAAAAGATGTGTGGATGTTGTGTAGCCAGGAGGTGAACTTCAGTAAACATCTGTGTTTTGACCTATCAGGAATCCATTTCTTCTAGGGCCACTCCCTAATTTTCCCAGAGGAACTACTCTTAACTTTCATTACATGTGACCAGGTGAATCTGACTTCAGTTTCAGCTTCAGACATGGCCAATCAGAACATTGTAAACCTCTGACTTTAGTGATTGGTTCTGGACATCCTAACCACATGTTGGTATATAGGCCAGTTAAATCAAAAGCAACAAAACAGTTCTGGGGCTGGGGAAGAGGCTTTTTTTTTTTTTTTTCTGTTGGGATTGTTGTGAATGTAGAATATAGGCACCTGGGTTTTCTATCACCTATTGTAAATGAAGAACCTGCCTGACAATAAAGCTAAAATAGACCAAATAAGAGCATCTGACCCATTTGAGTCACCTCATCTAGCTGAACCTAAAAATAATCTATCCTTGAATTTTTCAATATGTGAGTCAGTCCCCACCACCACACTTACCACTTTCTTGGGGGTAATCTAGTTTATGTTGGGTTTATTTCCTTACTAATTGAATGAACTTTTAACCCAAAAGCAATGGGAAGTCATGACTGGATTTAATCAGGGATGTGATCATATTTGAGATTTTTGAAGAGCAAGTTTTGTTTGAGTAACTCTTCTTGAAGGAACACCAATAAAATGTTTCCCATTTCATTCCCAAAAAGTAATAAGGAGAAAGAATCAGTTGGCTAACTGTTGTACCTATATTTGTACCCAGAGTGTGTAGTGAGACCAAATCTAACGTGGTTAGGGGTCAGTGGGGACAAGGTGGATGAGTACTGTACACACATTGTTACATTACTCTTCTTTAGTGTCTACTATTTGATCTCCCTTCATTTGGCATAAAATTGTATCCATGTATATTTTTGTACATTCACCAAGCCAGTTAACATTTCATAGATGAAATGACTAAGGTTCTGGCTCATTCTCTGTTTGTGAACTGAAAATTTGAAAAGATAACTGGTAGGACTACTATTTCATTTCCAAGATAGAAATGTAGTAAGCATTTGTCATGAAAAGATGGAAGAGAATAGGCCCACCAATTGCTGTAATTACCTATAGCAAGATGAAGAATGATTTATTCGCATTAATTATGTCACATGTACATATATTAATTAAGACTAAGAAGAAATGCTGGAAATTTTCTAATGAAGTTAGAAGTGTTCTGGCTGTCTTCCATCACTTAAACTAATCTTTTTTTTCTTTTAATCTTAGCCAATGGGTAAAAGTAAAGTATACAACTTGTAGATCACATTTTAAATGTTACTGCTCTCCACTTCATCTCCTTTCCCTACTGTAGGCTGGATTGTGGACATGATGGTAAGAGCCAGTGTTGACCATAGGCCATGCAGATGAGGACAACCCTCTAGAAGAGGCAGAGCAACAAGGCAGAAGTAACCTGGATCCCTTAATGACCACCTGGATTGGAGCCACCTACCTACCCAAGACCACCCATGAGAAGTAAATAAATTCTGTTGTATCTAAGTCATTGTATTTTGGTGGCTCTTTATTATATCAGTTTAGCACGTACACCCATAAAATACAATGGATTATTTCCAAATAATGTGTGTGTGTATGTGTGTGTGTGTGTGTGTGTGTATGTGTGTGTGTGTGTGTGTGTGTGTGTGTTTGTAGCAGATTAGGTGACCAAAAACTAAACAAAAATCCAACTTTTCCTTTATTCTCATGATATAGAGGGAGTGTCCTCTATGGCAATGGTTGTCAAACTTTAGAATGCATAAAGATTTCCTGGGAAGCTTCTTTAAATAGCTGATTCTGGATTCTGTTCCCAGAGATTCTCATCTACTAGGGTTGGAGTATGGTCCAGGAGTCTGCA
>RJWK010033170.1:0-23280 GCA_004363435.1 Platanista minor | reverse complement strand
TTTTTTTTTTTTTTTTTTTTTTTTTTTTTTTTTTTTTTTTTTTTTTTTTATTTATATATATATATATATATATATATATATATATATATTTATTTATTTATTTATTTATTTATTTATTTATTTTAAGTGTCACCTTTTTAAAGAATTTTGTTTATTTATTTTTTATTTATTTATTTTTGGCTGTATTGGGTCTTCATTGCTGCACACGGGCTTTCTCTAGTTGCAGCAAGCAGGGGATACTCTTCGTTGAGGTGCACAGCCTTCTCATTGAGGTGGCTTCTCTTGTTGTGGAGCATGGGCTCTAGGAGTGTGGGCTTCAGTAGTTGTAGCACGTGGGCTCAGTAGTTGTGGCTCACGGGCTTAGTTGCTCCACGGCATGTGGGATCTTTCCAGACCAGAGCTCAAAGCTGTGTCCCCTGCATTTGGCAGGCAGATTCTTAACCACTGTGCCACCAGAGAAGCCCATATTTATTTATTTATTTGGCTGCGTCAGGTCTTAATTGTGGCATGCAGGATCTTTTGTTGCAGCATGTGGGCTCTTCATTGCGGCATGTGGGCTTCTCTCTAGTTGTGGCATGCGGGCTCTAGAGTGCGTGGGCTCAGTAGTTGCGGTGCATGAGCTTAGTTGCCCCATGGCATGTAGGATCTTAGTCCCCTGATGGGGGATTGAACCTGAATCCCCTGCATTGGATGGTGGATTCTTAACCACTGGACCACCAGCGAAGTCCCAGTTTGGGCAGTTTTTAACCATAATTTTTTCAAATACATTTTCAGTCCTGTTCTCTCTCTCTTCTCCTTCTGGAACCCCTATTATGCGTGGGTTGGTGCATTTTATATTATCCCATAGATCTTGTATGTTGCCTTCATTTTTTAAATTTGTCTTACTGTCTAGCATTCTGATTAGGTGATTTCCATTATTCTATCTTTCAGATCACTTATTTGTTCTTTTGTGTCATTTAGTCTCCTATTCATTGCTTCTATATTGGTCTTTATCTTGGCAATTGAATTGTCTATTTTTGATTGGTTCAGTTTTTATAATTTCTAGTTACTTGTTGCAATGATCTGCATTTCTACTGATAATCATTCTTAATTCAGTTAGTATTTCTATTACCTCCTCTTTCAACTTGGAGTTTAATAGACTAGTGAGCTCTGTTTCGATATTTGTTCTTTCAGGGGATTTCTCTTGTTCTTTCAATGGGAATACTTCCTCTGCCTTTTCATTTTACTTAACCTTCTCTGTCTCTATGAATTTAGGAGAAACAGTTATCTACTATGGTCTGGAAGGGGTGTTTTTATGTGGGAGCATCCCTGTGTAGACTGTGTGCATCCAATGTTTTTGGTGTGAGGGTTGGTTTTGGCGGATGCCAATCACGTCTTTCCTCAGGGTGTGTTGCCATTTTCCCGTTGATAGGGGGTGCAGTTGGTGTTGTAGTATCTAGAGCCTGTGCTGAATGAAAGGCTAGGCTTCCTCTATGCTCCCTGGCTGTCAATGCCCTGTCAGGGGCAGGGTCTGCTCCCAGTTGTTGGAGTTGAAGCCCTGAGGGTTGGGTTCAGTCAGGTTCCATTGCCCTTGGGTACATGCCCTGCCCCAAAGGAGGTGACCATTGAAGTAAGTGAGACCCATACAGTCACAGAGGACATACGCACCACCTGTGTAGGCATCTGTGGGTCTGCTCAGGAGCAACCCAAGGTCCTGTTCCTTTTCCTGTGAGTTCATCTCAGATCTAGTGCAAGGCTGTGGCGTAGAGTGGGCTAGGGCTGGGGTCAGAGCATTGTGGCTGCAGCAATTGAGGTGTCTGTGCTGCTGCCTGATATCTGGGCTGTCTCTGTGGCAGTCTTCTCCTGGGACCTGTCTGCCCCAGATCCAGTGCTAAGCTGTGCTGTGGAGTGGGCAGAGTTGGGGTGCTCTTGCTGAGAGACAAATTGCTAAGTACTCCTGAGCACACTGACAGTGGCCGTTGCCACCTTATCCAGGCCACACCCTAAGGCCTCTGGGCTGTCTCTGTGTAGCTAGATGAGTCCTCTCCCAGGGCCTGTCTGCCCGAGATCTGGCGCATAGCTGCACTCTTGTGGTGCTGCTCTGTGTACATGCTGATGATGTCCCCCTGGCTGTACCTGCTGCCCTGTGTGTTCACAGACAATGGTCCCTGTAGTTGTACCCAGATCACACCCCAGGTGCCCCAGTCTGTCTCTGCACAGCTAGACTGAGTCTCTGCCCAGATTTCATGCCAGACTGTGTTGTGGAGTGGGTAAGGCTGGGATGTTCACCCCTTCAGGTTGGGAAGTGCAGCAAGGTAGCAGCCACCAGTGCAAGTCCCTCTCCGCCCTGATTGTTAGCAAGCCAGCAAGTGTGCACGCCTCATGAGTAAAGTCTAGGCTTCTCCAGCCCTTCTATCTGTCTCAGTGTCTCAGTGGATTTCCCAGCAGGCAAGGGGGCTTGTCTCCTCTGAGCAAGACCCCAGGATTGGGATGCCCAGATTGTGACTCGACCTGCTCACTCCCCAGGATGAAGATCTGCCCCTGCAGACCCTCTCCTCCTTACAGATCCCTCCCAGGAGCTCAGGTTCCCACAGTGCCTTTTTTATCCATCCTCCCTGTTTATGTGGAGGTCTTTCTTGCAGCTTTGGTTGTATAGCAGTTCTTCTGCTAGTTTCCAGTTAGTTTTCCATGAGAATTTTCCACATTAGATGTATTTTTGATGTGTTTGTGGAGGGAGGTGAGCTCATGTCCTCCTACTCTGCCACCTTCATCCCCCTCCGTCGGCATAATTATGTTTTACTCATGACTGTTTTCTCTTTATTTTAATGATTGCCAATCATTATTTATATTGTAGTCATTTTCATTATTATTTTTTTGCTATTTTAACAATAAAGTCATGTTAAACCTTTAATGGGTTGGTTAATTTAGAGTGCACACTCCCACACTGAAAACCAGAAAGTATCCTTTAAGGAAAGGATGCCTACTGCTTATTTATTGGGAACATGAATATGGCACTGGACTGCGACATCACAGGTACTTGGATGTTTAGCTTTTCAACAGTCATGTGCCATAAAATGACTCAATTCTCCCATGACTTGTCTCTGTTCAAATTGCTGCAAAAGTCTTGCACAATGTATGGTAACATCATTTGTCCTTGTGTTGGTGTATATCTGCTTGTAAACACAAACATATAGGAACTCTTTGGAACCTCATTTTCATCCAGATGACATGAGCTATGTTTGCATGACTATTTATAGTTAGATTATCATCAAAGTGAAAACACAAACCTACATTATCATATACTTTTTGGATTTTAAGAAAATATGAGGGCCTTCAGAGGACCTAGGACTCAAAGTTAACAAACATTGGTTGAGTTACTACCTAAGTTTCACTTCATTTAATTCTCACAAAAACTGTATGAGGTAGACATTAGCATCAACCCAGTTTTACAGATGAAGTGTGGCGAGGTTATGGAATTTTCCCAGCATCACGTAGGCAGTGAGAGAAAAACCAGGATTCCATTCCAGGTCTATGTGTCTTCAAAGACTCTCTCCTTGAGACCTCTCAATATCCCCTCCCCAGAAAATCTGTCCAGAATCCTCAGGGTACTACAAAGTAGTGATTATTGGGCAGGCAGGGCCTCATACTTATCTTTTTTACAGTTTCTTGAGGAACTCAAGACAAAGGTGGCAATCATAAGATGAACTAATACAATGCCCATTTTGCAGGGCAAAATCTCAATTTTAATGAGAACTCATTTACCTCACATGTAATTTCTCTCAGAATCAGTTCCAAAGCCCTTCAGGACTGATCTGGACATTTTAGGCCACACCTGAGGCCAGTGCTAAGATGTATTGTTGGATGAGAATTGCTAATGTTGTCAAGTCTGGCAGTTTGCTCATTCACTCATTTGTTCATTCATTCATTGCACAGAATACCTGGCTACCCTTCTAGGTATTCTTCAGTATAAAAAAGTAACTAACACATACTGATCTTCTCATCTGTAGAACCAGAATTTCACTCCTGTTTCTCAAACCACTGGGCAACAAGTGCCTCCTTCTTTAACCACGTAGAGGGCATGGATTTCTATAAAGTAGTAAAAAAAGCATTGACTAATTTTGGCATCAGAAGTTCTGGCTGACTTGAGGATATGGGGAGGGGGAGGGGTAAGCTGTGATAAAGTGAGAGAATGGCATGGACGTATATACACTACCAAACGTAAAATAGCTAGCTAGTGGGAAGCAGCCGCATAGCACAGGGAGATCAGCTCAGTGCTTTGTGACCACCTGGGTGGGTGGGATAGGGAGGGTGGGAGGGAGGGAGACGCAAGAGGGAGGAGATATGGGAATATATGTGTATGTATAATTGATTCACTTTGTTATAAAGCAGAAACTAACACCATTGTAAAGCAATTATACTCCAATAAAGATGTAAAAAAAAGAAAAGAAAAGAAAAGAAATTCTGGCTGGAAGTCCTGCTTCTGTTGCTAAAAGTTCTGAGATGTTGTGCAAACCACTTCTCTCCTCTGAGCACGTTTCCCATCTTTAGAATGAGAATATCAAGAAAGAATTCACAAGTGTATTGTGAGGGTCCATGAGACCGTGTGTGTATAACAACATTAGGGACTTTGAAGGAAAGCCCTTTTGAACAAAGCCCTTTTGAAGCTTTGCTGATTTTTAACAAAAGATCTGGTCGTTAATCATTATGTCCCCGAATATTTATAGAGTACCTAGTAAGTGCCAAGATCTATGTTTTCACTGGAAATACAGCGATTAGACATGGTCCCTGATTTTAATGAACTTACAGTTTAGTAAGGGAGGCTGACATTTTTTTTTTTTAAGTCAGAATGTAATAAGATAATATGTATTATTGTAGAAATATGTGCAATGAAAGAGAGGCCCTAATTAAAGTGGCTGGAGTGAGACAGTTGTATAGAACAGAGACATGAGCTTATCCAGCAACTACCAATAAAAATCATGGACACACAGCACCATGGTGTGCTTGGGAAGTAGGTCAGTGAGGTGGGGGAGCCTATGAGGCAAGGATCACTTGGTCACAGAGAACCAAGGCCCCAGCCTTGCTCTACTTTTGCTGTGCCATGATTAGATTCAGTTGTAATGCCCACCCATGCTATTTGCTTTCTACCAAGAATTGGAGAAAGTAATGACTTTGTGCCAGTTTGGAATGCACTTTGAGGATGAAAAACATCAAACATGGTCTCCATGTAACTGGCTTTTCCTGATGTTTTTGCAATTGGGCAGCAGGCGGCGCCAGCTCTGAGAACTGTAGGGGCAACTTGGCATGACGTTTCTTCTTGCTCTCATGGAGAGGGCTCCTTTCCCTTTGGTAGGCTCTGGATTTCCTCTAAATAGACCATTGGCCACTGGACTGTTGCTCTTTTTTTAATTTTAATTTTTTTTCGATACGCGGGCCTCTCAATGTTGTGGCCTTGTCCGCTGCGGAGCACAGGCTCCGGACGCGCAGGCTCAGCGGCTATGGCTCACCGGCTCAGCCGCTCTGCGGCATGTGGGATCCTCCCGGACCGGGGCACTAACCGTGTCCCCTGCAACGGCAGGCGGACCCTCAACCACTGTGCCACCAGGGAAGTCCAGCATTGTTGCTCTTTTGATGGCTCGCTTCGGCCTCCAGAGCTAGAATACACTTGGCCAAATTCACTACAAACAATAGGAGATTTTACTGCTGCAGTTCTTTAGGAAAAAGATAACACTGCCATTTCCTCTGCTGAGGTCGATGCCTGCAGCACTGAACGCATTAATCTGTCTGTTTGTCTGATTGAATTGGACAGAATATTTGGCATCTTTCAACCCCAACCCCGTCATCATTATCGCCTTGTGCCTTTTGTGAAGAATGCAGTTCCTATCACATTACTGTACAGATTCAATCAAATGATGCCTCAGGCAGCGTTGACATCTTCTGAATGACATTTTCACCAAATGTTTCCAACTATGTGGATGAGACGGCATCATCCACAGAGCTAATGATGTGCTGCTGGAGCCTATTTTATTCTCAGTCCACTGCCTTAAACCTCGGGGAGCAATTAAATACCTGTGTATACAAGATGATGAAAAGAGAATGTGAGAATCATAAACTCTGCGAGCCCTTTTGATGTGATTGGACTACAACATGATTTCATAGCCTACTCATAGCCAAAGGCCCTTCTTACAAATAGGTTTCCCAGTCGGAATTTGAAAATGTGTGGGTAGTTCCTCCAAAGTGTGGTCCAGATCAGATGTCTCCTGAGTGGGACAATAATAGCCACAAGACAATCCATTGGCATGCAGGAAAAAGATGTTAGAACTCATATATTTGTTTAATATTATAAAAGAGAATGAATTGGAGTTTTACTCTAGGCAGTAAAGAAATCAGTATTGCCCTCAACTGGTCTGGATGTCAACCGGTCATGGTACCCTGAGGGACACGTTGCAGAGCCCTGGTACCATTCGCTAGTTTCTTCCAGTATCTTGGGACATTTTGCAGTTTATATGAGCTTGGTTAAGTAAGAAGGGGTCTTAAAAGACTTCTATTTGTAAAGAACAAACTAGTGGCTACCAATGGGGGAGGGGCAGTACAGGGGTACAAACTATTGGGTGTAAGATAGACTCAAGGATGTAATGCACAACCAAGGGAATAGAGCCAATATTTTGTAATAACTGTAAATGGAAAGTAAACTTTCAAAATTGTATAAGAATAAAAAATTAATAGAAAAAAGACTTCTGTTATGAACCATATAATGAAGGTAGTATTAGTTAAAAATGCAAGGTCAGTGGCGGAGCTGATCACATATGACACCATGTTAACCCAAAACTTAAAAATGATGAAAAAAACTCTTTAAAATATGGATTTTGTTATGGGCTGAATTGTGTCCTCCCTATCCCCCTACCCACCCAGTTCATATGTTGAACTCCTAACCCCAGTACCTCAGAATGTGACCTTATTTGGAGGTAGGACCTTTACAGAGGTAATGAAATTACAATGAGATCATTGGGGTGTGTCCTAGTTCAACATGACTGCTATCCTTATAAGAAGAGGAAATTTGGACACAGAGACATGCATAGAGGGAAGACCATGTGAAGACACAGGGAAAAGATGACCATCTACCAGCCTAGGAGAGATGCCTGGGACAGATCCTTCCCTCATAGCCCTGAAAAGGAAACGACTCTGTTGTCACCTAATCAGTCTCAGATTTCTAGCCTCGAGAACTGTGAGAAAATAAATGTCTGTTGTTTAAGCCACCCAGTCTATGATACTTTATTATGGCAACCCTTGCAGATTAAAACAGATTCACATCCAGTTGAGATGGGGTAATGGGCCTCAGTCATTACATATTATGCCCTGAGGTATTAGTTAATGATAGTGTGAAGCCATTAAGACTAGAAAGACATTTGAAACTAAGCTGGGAACAAAGCTGCAACTGTGTGGCTGAGCTCAGCACTGGGAGATGGGATTGCCCTTTCTCGGGGAACCCCGGAAATCTTTACAGGAGTCTAGACCACAAAGGCTCC
This sequence comes from Platanista minor, assembly GCA_004363435.1. Classification (NCBI taxonomy): domain Eukaryota; kingdom Metazoa; phylum Chordata; class Mammalia; order Artiodactyla; family Platanistidae; genus Platanista; species Platanista minor. Next base: position 15,778 of record RJWK010033170.1, on the reverse strand, counting down.
TTCCAGCAGTGGGCGCACTCGCAGGGAGACTCAGTTTTCAACACTGCCACCATGTGGCAGAGAGAAGCAGTGGCAGCTCTAATTCAATCTGGACTCTGGAGAGTGAAAGCTGAGGGGCACTTTTCTCTAGAGTATGGAAGCCCAGCACTTGGGGACAGTGTGTATGTGGGGAGGAGGCTTCAAGAGGCTGATATTAGATAATGTTAGATAATATAAGACTGATATTAGATATGACTTTGAGAAATTAATTGAAAAGTAAAGAGAATACTATTTGTAATTCAGATTTGTAAGCAGGTCTAAGTGGTTATGAATAATTAGAATAAAAAAGAAAAATATATGTAGCTCTAAAGCATTGACTTTCATCTCTCTAAAAAACTCAGCTGTCCAGAAAATCCCGTCCCCTAAGGTTCTGGATTGAGGAGATTTTGTTTCGGGTTTTATCTGTCAGGGAATGAAGTAAAATGATAGCGTTTTTACTCTGAACTTAACTCAGATTCCATAAATCTCTGATGGAGGAAGTCTCTAATGATCTTATATATGTCTTGTCTATACCTTTTAACATCTTTGCATTTCCTCACCTTGTGGATGAGGAAGGATATTAGAAAGGGGATGATGAGAAAAGCATCCATCACGTTAATTACTGACTGAGTTACATCTGTCCTCAGTCAATCGTCATCAGAAAAAACTTGAAATTTCAGTCAGGGTCTGGGTTAATTTTGCTCTGGGTCTGATAAGGAGTCATTAAAGAGTGAGCAATGAAGACAATGAAAGCTAGACATTTTTTCTTTGTTAATTATTTTATCATTCATTGTTGGTTTAGTATTTATCTGGTTTTGGAAATAAATCAAAACCTTAGATTTGGAAGGTTCTATAATGGTCTTTTACCCCACTCAGAATTTTCTCTGAAATCCTTGACTTTTTGTGACAGGAGGTCAATCAATGTAGGATCTGGTAAAACATCTAGGAAAGGAAAACTCACTACTTTATGAAGCAGACCACCCACAGAATATTCAAAGGGGTCGTTTGAGAGCAGCAGGGCAACACTTGGAGTCAGAAATACTGAATCTCAGGCCTCACCCCAGACTTGCTGAATCAGAATCTTCATTTGACAAGACCCCCAGGTATTTGTATTCACTTAATATTTGAGAAGCACTGGACTTTTCCATTACTGAATGGTTTTGAGTGTCAGAAAATAACATCTCACTAAGATCTGCTGTACTGATGCCTCTGTGGACCAACCTGCATCCTCTCAGCCTTGTCTGGCCCCAGCCCTTGGCTGCCAGTCCCGCTTCCTGACACTCCTGAGTTGTAAAGTCTTGGCCTTTGCTGCCATTGTGGTCACTTTGTCTTTTCACCCTCGAGTTGTCTCTGACCTTCCTTAGGGTCAAAGCTGGGCTTCGACACAGCCTTTGTCACGCTCACTATGGGGGGAGCTGGGGCAGCTCCAGTACCCAGGTCTGATTCCACTGGACCCACGGGGGCTCTGGCTGTCTCAGTGCCCCGGAAGGGGCAGAGGAAGGTCACTAAGAACTGTAGGGGTATCTATATGGGGAGAGATAAGAGATAGGAAGGATCCAGAAGATAAATTGCTGGCTCTTCCTCCTGCACTAGAGTGCATTGGTCCACCCACCTCTCCAGAACCGTCCTGTATGACCAGCTGTAGTTTTTGGAAATTGTGGGCAGCTTGGTAACATACTACCTTGTATTTGCTCAACCTTCTTCCCTGCCTCACATCTCTCATTTTTTAGAAAAATTTATTGGAGTATAGTTGACTTACAGTGTTAATTTCTGCTGTACAGCAAAGTGACTCAGTTATACGTACATATTGATGCATATTCTTTTCTGTTATGGTTTATCATAATGGAAAGGGGATGATGAGAAAAGCACCCATCACGTTAATTACTGTCCTCAGTCAACCGTCATTAGGATATTGAATATAGTTCCCTGTGCTATACAGTAGGACCTTGTTGTTTATCCATCCTATATATAGAAGTTTGCGTCTGCGAACCCCAAACTCCCAGTCCTTCACCTCTCTTTTCCTTTACTTTTTTTCTCTGAGATAGAACCCCCAAATAAAACAGTCAGACTTAAGCTTTGCCTTAAAGGTCTGTTTTCTAAGGAAAACAGACTAAGACATCTGCCTTATATGAGCTTTACTCACTGCTTCTAATTCTGCCATATGGTTATCTCTGGAATGGTTGATATCATTCATACGTCTTCTTCCTTCAAATTCTAGAAGATGCCTACCATGCCTTCTGTCTTCTTGGCTGAACACTCTCAGTTCCTTAAAGATTCCTCAGAATGCAGTTTTTAGGTTTTTCACCATGGTCCTTTCTTTTTCAACTGGGACTCCTTAAGGGCTCCTCCCAGCATGGTCAGTGCAGGGCTGAGCTCCTGGGGGGGATCTCATTTTTTAAATTATAGGCCTTATATCACCGTGAACACAGCTGCCTGAGCTGAGCCTGTTCATGTGAGGGGAAGCTGGCTATTGGGGTTGTGGTGATCTGACAGTTAAAATGAGCTTAGGGAAATTAGGCCACAGGGAGCCAGGCAGATCTGCTTTGGTCTCTTCTGTGTCAGGTTCTGAAGAAGGGCCAGGCCCTCTGCTGGTACTGGAGTTCCTCTAGGGTGTCTATGTCCCTCAGAAACACATTTGGGCCGACCCCAAGCCAGAGCATGGTGGGACAAGCTGTTCAAGTTACTTCCCAGTATATAGTATATACATGGAAAGACATGGAAAGATGCCCTGGCATTTTTAAAAAATAAATTGATTTATTTTATTTATTTATTTTTGGCTGTGTTGGGTGTTTGTAGCTGCGCACGGGCTTTCTCTAGCTGCGGTGAGGGGGGCTACGCTTCATTGTGGTGCGCGGGCTTCTCACTGTGGTGGCTTCTCTTGTTGCGGAGCACAGGCTCTAGGTGAGCAGGCTTCAGTAGTTGTGGCTCACAGGCTCTAGACCACAGGCTCGGTAGTTGTGGCTCGCAGGCTTAGTTGCTCCATGGCATGTGGGATCTTCCCAGACCAGGGCTCGAACCCACGTCCCCTGCATTGGCAGGCAGACTCCCAACCACTGGCCACCAGGGAAGCCCTGCCCTGGTATTTTTAGTTGGAAAAAAAAATTTACAAAATATTGTGTATTGTTTTAATATAGTATATTCATAAGAAAAATAAAGATGTTGGTATATGAGTGCACAGCAAAGTGTAAACAGTTCTTTGGGTAGCAGATTTTAGGTAGTTTCCATCTGTTTTTACTTATTTGTGTTTTCTTACACTTATTTTTTTGTTTTAATGTAATAGAATCCATTAATTCATTAACCATTAATTCATTTGACAGCTATTTATTCAGTATCTACCTCTGCCAAGCATTGTTCCAAAAACAGGGATTTTGTGCTGATTATAAAATTCAAGCGCAAATCCTCTTATGTCAACCTTCTTTTTAACATTCCTTTGCAGTTAACCACTTCCACAATTTAGATGGATCCTTCTGGATCTTTTCTCTATGTATTTGATAATATTTAGGTGAGTTTTATTTCTTTACACGTATTTATAGATTTTTAACATGTGAGATCATACTATGGCTACCTTTTTGTGACTTTTTTTATAACAATATTATATCTAGGAAAAATTTTCATGCCACTTTGTTTAATTGTACCTCATTAAAAAAGAAAAAAGGAACCGCACGTTTCCATAATTATTTAATAAATTCCCATATTAATGAGCGTGTAGGTTATTTCCAATTTATTCTCTGAGTTTTCTTAAAAAAACACACACACAGTGGCAATAATTTGTTGTGTGGTCTTAGGTTAAAATTTAAAAAGGAATACTTAGCCATACATGACTAAAGGCAAAAGTTACACCAAAATGGCTGGATATAGCAAATTACTCCTGATATCTGTGGGCTACATTAAAGAAAATGACTGTTGAGTTTTGGTCACCCTTAAACTTGAAATTGACTGTTTGGTGGATAGAAATTCTTAAATTGAGTCAGTCCTAACACAGTGCCCAGCACTTTCTGTGGTAGACAATATTTTATAAGCAGATTAAATTATTCAAATTGTTGATACCATTGAAATAATCTTTAGGCAGATGAAAAATGTTTAGATTTATTCTTTTCCCAAAGGGAGAGAATATTTCCCTTCAATGAGTTATTTTATGTTGATGATGTTTGTTGGGAACCAAAATCTGGTGAGGAAAAAATCCCTCAGAATCTCTCATACTGTATTTAAGATTTTAAGGTTTTTTATTACAAGAGTTTGAGATCATAGAGGAAGAAATATATAACTAAGTAAGAGTTAATAAGAGAAAAACAGTATTGCCTAGAACAGGGCTGTGAAATTACCTCCATTCCTGACTTGCCCATCTTTAGGGCCCTTGCTTATTGATTGTTTATTCCTCTACATATTTATTTCTTCATTTGCCTAGTTTCATTTATTTATTTTTGTCTGTTTTGATTGTTGACATTGTTTTGGTTACCCCATCTAGGAATGGACTCAGCTGGGACCTGAAGTTTATAAAATTTGGTGGCCTTCCTTAAAATACAAAATTAGGTTTTAAAATGAATATTTATTTAAAATGAAACAAGAAATAACAAATTCCAATTTTTGAAATGTCAATAAATACCACAAACATCACAATGTCCAATTTTATTAATGGCTTGTCACACTTAAGAAAACTTTTCTTCTACACTTTCTTGGCTGTGTATCTTTGATCACCTCTTTGTATGACAATAATTTTGTAATTATTGTTATAAAATAAGAAATAAGACTTTCATCTGCCTGGTTGATTTCAAAATTTAAACTTATTGATACTTGAAATGCATAAATTTGCAACTTCACACATAAATATATTCAATAGCTTAAAATACCTTTATAGGTTTGCATTTTGAAAACACAAGAGTTCTAATAGATGATAGGTCAAGTGATTTCTACCAGAAAATTAAAAAATTGTATAAATTGTACATTTATAATTGTGTACTCTGCATTATTGTGTACTCTGCATTATTGACTACTACTTTTTTTTTTTTTTTGACTACATTCTTGAGAACAGTGAGCTTCTGTTTTGACTAATTGTTGATGACAATTGAATCTTCTATTGCCAAATTTATACATGTGGTGATTGGAAGAATTCTTTATAGGCCAGCCTCTACCTTGGTATACTTCTCTTTCTTCCTCCACTACCCACAGACTTCTGGTGAGGGCTGCCTCAGGACAAACTCATTATGCAATATGACCTGTGGTCCTGAATCTCTGAGTTGAGGGCATGTTGGGAAGTTGGGCAGAAGTATTCCAGGAAGTCATGCCTACACAAGATGGCTAGCATTAACTATACAAGGAAGGGGCTGCAGATGACATAAATCTACTAACTCAACATAGCCGAATCCCCAGAATGTCTGCAGCTGCTCTCACCAACATGATATTGAGGGAAGTGTGATCTAGGGAAAATGCAAAATGGGAAGAGACAGTGGTTTTTACCTATTGCAGTCAATATTTTACCTTCTACAAAATTTTACAGAAACATATGACTCTGTGAACACCTTGTTAAGGCTCTTTCCTGAGCTTTATAGGAGACTATGCAGTGAAGACCTTTGAAGTGCAGGTTTTATTAATTTTATGATAAATTTGCTTCTGAAGGCTTTTAACATTATTTTCAAAACAAGAGAGGGAGGGAGAGCAGGAAAGAGGAAAGGAAAGAAGGAAGAGATTGAGGGAAGGAGAGAGGGAAAGTCAAACGTGAGTTACTTACATGGAGCTTGTTTGAAAGCCATGCCTTTTTCATATATTTGAAAAATACTTGTGCTTCTAACACTAACACATAACTGGGTTAACATATATGTCACATCATGTTAAAATATATGTAAAATTAACAAGACTGTTTTGGTGCTTGTTTTCTAAAAGTTTAGAGTCTGCAATTTCAAGGGTTACGCTATGGATTTCAGGTCTGAAAATTATACATCAACTGTGCCTTAATTTTTTCCTTTTACTTATCCATAAAATTTTAAAGTAAAATTTACATAAAGTGAAATGCACACATTAAGAGTGCAGATCAATGAGCTTTGACAAATATATGTCTCTGTAACCCTTACCCCAATCAAGCTATATTTCTATCACCCCTAACATTTCCTTCTGCCTCTTTCTAGTCAATATTCTTCTCCTGCTCCAAGGCAACAGTTCTTCTGATTTCTATCATCATAGATTAGTCTTACCTGGTCTTGGACTTCAGATAAACAAAATCATATACACTGTTTTTTGTCTCATCTCTTTTACTCAACAAAATGTTCTTGAGATTTAACCATGTTCTTCAGTGTATCAGTAGTTCATTCCTTTTTATTGATGAGTAGTATTTCATTATATGTGTATACTTTTGTTTATCCATTAGTGGACATTTGGGCTGTTGCCAGATTTTGGCTGTTATAAATAAGGCTTCTGTGAATATTTTGTGCAAGTCTTTTTTTCTTTTGAACATATGTTTTTGTTTCCCTTGGGAAAATACCTAGAATGGAATTGCTGGGTTGAAAGGTAGGTGTACATTAAACTTTATAAGACACTGGCAGCTTTGTCCCTACTTCAATGTAACATGGTATTAATTCCTTAGTTCTTCTAAAGCACTTGGGGATCCTCAGAGGAATAAGTCTATTAAGTGAGAATGATTATTAATTAAAGTTTATGACAAATAAATTATGCAATTATTATGTCAGAAATTCCAGCTTTGCAAGAGTTGTCTTAATTACCTAAAACTAAATTTAATAATTACCAAGACATGCAAAAAGCCTTGAAGGTCAGTGTACTTCATGCAAAATCTTGATGAATTTTTTAAAATAAATTTATTTATTTATTTGTTTTTATTTTTGGCTGTGTTGGGTCTTCGTTGCTGTATGCGGGCTTTCTCTAGTTGCAGCAAACAGGGGCTGCTCTTTGTTGTGGTGCACGGTCTTCTCACTGTCATGGCTTCTCTTGTGGAGCACAGGCTCTAGGTGCATAGGCCTCAGTAGTTGTGGCACACAGGCTCAGTTGTTATAGCTCACGGGTTCTAGAGTGCAAGCTCAGTAGTTGTGGATTATGGGCTTAGCTGCTCTCCACGGCATGTGGGATATTCCTGGGCCAGGGCTCAAACCCATGTCCCCTGCATTGGCAGACGGATTCTTAACCACTTTACCACCAGGGAAGCCCTTGAAGAATTTTTTAAAAAGAAAATTATATCAGTCAGTGTCCAGTCAGCAGACAGAAATCACAGTTATTTCAACCATGAGAACTTAATACAAATCATTGTTAACTAGATATAAAGTTAGTAACTAGATAACTGAAGGAGAAAAAGAGAACAGTAAGGTATAATGGAAGCAGGAATTATAAAAAGTAGCTACGTTCCCCCAAGAGTGGAGGAAAAGGAAAAGAGGTTGGAATGACTACAATTTAGTAGTGTGGAGCTAAAACTTAGACCTTAGGGGGCATGACTTGCTTGGTGTTGGTGTCTCTGGGTCAGGGAGGCTGTATGACAGGGGTCTGCAAATTATGGCTCAAATTATGGCTAAAACCAACTTATTATTATTTTTTTTTTGGTATGGCCTGTAATAATGTTTTTTACATTTTTAAATAGCTGGAAAAAAATCAGAAGAATAATTGTATTATTTTCCTAAGGCCACTGTAATAAAGTTTCACAAACTGGGTGGCTTAAAATAATAGAAATGTATGCTCTCACAGTGTGGAGGCTAGAAATCCAAAATCAAGTTGTCACGGGACCATCCTCCATCTGCGACTCTGGGCAGGATCCTTCCTCGCTTCTTTCTAGCTTCAGCAGGTGGCTGTCAGGCCTTGGCAGTCCTGGCCCTGCAGTTGCTAAACTCCAGTCTCTGCCTCTATCTCCACATAGTGCTCTCCTCTCTGTGTGTCTGTGTCTTTACATGATGTTTTCCTCTCTTATAAGGACATCAGTCATATGGGATTAGGACCCACCTAACGACCTCATCTTATCTTGATCATATATGCTAAGACCTTATTTCTAAATAAGACTACATTCACAGGAACAGGGGGTTAGGGCCTCAGCCTTTCTCTTGGGGGGTACAACTTAACCCATAACAATAATAATATTTTGTGAGACATGAAAATTATATGAAGTTCAGATTTTGGTGTCTATAAATCCAGTTATACTCTGCCATGCTCATTCGTTTACTATCTCTGGCTGTTGTCATGCTACGATGTCAGAGTTGAGTAGCTGCTACAGAGACTGGCCAGCAAAATCTCAAATATTTACTATCTGGCCTTCAACAGCCAAAGTGTGCTGACATCTGTTCTGTGTGACTGGTTTTGCAAAAGTGTTGAGAAATGCAGATTGGATTCAGCCACCAGGGAAGCCCCCATGTGTTTGTTTTGTATTGACACACATTTTGGTCCCATCTATGACGTTCTTAAGTTAATTAAAAATTAAAAAAATAGGACTCCCCTGGTGGTGCAGTGGTTGAGAGTCCGCCTGCCAAGGCAGGGGACATGGGTTCGTGACCCGGTCTGGGAATATCCCACATGCCACGGAGCAGCTAGGCCCATGAGCCATGGCCGCTGAGCCTGTGCGTCTGGAGCCTGTGCTCCGCAACGGGAGAGGCCACAACAGTGAGAGGCCCGTGTACCGCAAAAAAAATTTAAATAAATAAATAAATAAAATAGGTAATAGATTCACATGGGTAAAAATATCAAAACAACATATGAAGAAATGCACCTTATATTCTTATACCCATTCTACCCAAACCCACATCTATCCAGTTCTACCCCATCCCAACAGGTAATCACTTCTGAATTTCTAGTTTATCATTCCAGAGAATGATCTGCATATATTTTCACATATATGCTTGGAGTATTTACTTTAGAATACTCAGTCATTAAAAATGCAAATAAATTCAGGTTTTGAAACCACGCACCTCAGATTGGGACTTGAACCCACGTGCTGGGACTCAAACCCAGGCAAAACCCTTACTGGGACTTGAACCCGGCCAAAACCCACAGTCTTCCGAGATCACATACCTGGTTTCAGGACTTAATGAAGTGCAGGTTCTTGACATCTCATCACGGAAAGAATTCAGTGAGAGACTAAGTGATAGGTAAGAAGTGGATTTATTTAGAGAGAAACACACTCCACAGACGGAGTGTGGGCCATCTCAGAAGGTGAGAAAGGCACCAGGGTATGGGGTTGTCAGTTTTTATAGGAGTGAGTAATTTCATAGGCTAATGAGTGGGAGGAGTATTCCAGCTATTTTAGGAAGGGGCGGGGATTTCCAGGAATTGGGCCACTGCCCACTTTTTGATCATTATGCTTGGTCTTGGAAATGTCATGGCACCTGTGGCTGCATCATTTAGCTTGCTGATGTGAGGTTATACTGAGGCTCAAGGTCTAGTGGAAAAAGTTGACTTGTCTGCTATATTGGATCCATTTGGTTCTAATCAGTTTATGTCATGTCCTCAGACTATGTCATTCTTTCAAAGGTTGTGCCCTGCCTCCTTCCCTCCTGTTTCAGTTTGACTTTTTACTCACTACTTTAACTCTGTCTGACAATGGACATGATGTATGATCTCAGTTTCCACTTTTTTTTAATGGTGAAAATTTGAAATAATGTATATTGACAGTCAAAACCTTCCTTTTTAAAACTTTGGGAGGACATGCACTCACTCCCTCTTGCAAAAGCACCAGAATCACAACTAACTGCTGAAAAATCATCGAGAGGAAGACACTGGAACTCACCAAAAAAGATACCCTATATCCAAAGACAAAGGAGAAGTTGTAGTGAGACAGTAGGAGGGAACCAATCGCAATAAAATCAAATCCCATAACTGCTGGGTGGGTGACTCACAAATTGGAGAACACTTATACGACAGAAGTCCACCAACTGGAGTGAAGGTTCTGAGCACCATGTCAGGTTTCCCAACCTGGGGGTCCGGCAACGGGAGGAGGAATCCCCAGAGAATCAGACTTTGAAGGTTGGTGGGATTTGATTGCAGGACTTTGACAGGACTGGGGAAAACAGAGACTCCACTCTTGGAGGGCACACACAAAGTAGTGTGCACATCAGGACCCAGGGGGAAGGAGCAGAGACCCCACAGGAGACTGAACCAGACCTACCTGCTAGTGTTGGAGGGTCTCCTGCAGAAACGGGGTGTGGCTGTGCCTCACCATGGAGACAAGGACACTGGCAGCAGAAGTTCTGGGAAATACTCCTTGGCATGAGCCCTCCTGGAGTCCGCCATTAGCCCCACCAAAGAGCCTGTAGGCTCCAGTGCTGGGCCATCTTAGGCCAAACAACCAACAGGAGGGAATTCAGCCCCACCCATCAGCAGACAAGCAGATTAAAGTTTTACTGAGCTCTGCCCACCAGAGCAACACCCAGCTCTACCCACCACCAGTCCTTCCCATCTGGAAGCTTGCACAAGCCTCTTAGATAGCCTCATCCACCAGAGGGCAGACAGCAGAAGCAAGAAGAACTACAATCCTGCAACCCGTGGAATGAAAACCACAAGCACAGAAAGATAGACAAGATGAAAAGGCAGAGGACTACGTACCAGATGAAGGGACAAGATACAACCACAGAAAAACAACTAAATGAAGTGGAGGTAGGCAACCTTCCAGAAAAAGAGTTCAAAATAATGAATAGTGAAGATGATCCAGGACCTCAGCAAAAGAATGGAGACAAAGATTGAGAGGATGCAAGAAGTGTTTAATAAAGACCTAGAAGAATTAAAGAACAAACAAACAGAGATGAACAATACAATAACTAAAATGAAAAATACACTAGAAGGAATTGATAGCAGAATAATTGAGGCAGAAGAATGGATAAGTGACCTGGAAGACAGAATGGTGGAATTCACTGCCATGGAACTGAATAAAGAAAGAAGAATGAAAAGAAATGAAGACAGCCTAAGAGACCTCTGGGACAAAATTAAATGCACCAACAACATCTGCATTATAGGGGGTCCCAGAAGGAGAAGAGAGAGAGAAGGAGAAAATATTTGAAGAGATTATAGTCGAGAACTTCCCTAACATGGGAAAGCAAATAGCCACCCAAGTCCGGGAAGCACAGAGATTCCCAGACAGGATAAATCCAGGGAAAAACATGCTGAGACACATAATAATCAAACTGACAAGAATTAAAGGCAAAGAAAAATTATTAAAAGCAACAAGGAAAAAATAACAAATAACACACAAGGGAACACCCATAAGGTTAACAGCTGATTTCTCAGCAGAAACTCTACAAGCCAGAAGGGAGTGGCATGGTATATTTAAAGTGATGAAAGGGAAGAACCTACAACCAAAACTGCTCTACCCAGCAAGGATCTCATTCAGATTTGACAGAGAAATCAAAACTTTACAGACAAGGAAAAGCTAAGAGAATTCAGCACCTCCAAACCAGCTCTACAACAAATGCTAAAGGGAATTCTCTAAGTGGGGAACACAAAAGAAGAAAAGGACCTACAAAAACAAACCCATAACAATTAAGAAAATGGTAATAGGAACATACATATCAATAATTACCTTAAATGTGAATGGATTAAATGCTCCAACCAAAAGACACAGTCTCACTGAATGGATACAAAAACAAGACCCATATATATGCTGCCTACAAGAGACCCACTTCAGACCTAGGGACACACACTGACTGAAACTGATGGAAAAAGATATTCTATGCAAATGGAAATCAAAAGAAAGCTGGAGTAGCTATACTCATATCAGATAAAACAGACTTTAAAATAAAGAATGTTACAAGAGACAAGGAAGGACACTACATAATGATCAAGGAATCAATCCAAGAAGAATATATAACAATTATAAATATATATATGCACCCAACATAGGAGCACCTCAATACATAAGGCAACTGCTAGCAGCTCTAAAAGAGGAAATCGACAGTAACACAGTAATAGTGGGGGACTTTAACACCTCACTAACACAAATGGACCGATCATCCAAAATGAAAATAAATAAGGAAAAAGAAGCTTTAAATGACACAGTAGACCACATAGATTTAATTGATATTTATAGGACATTCCATCTGAAAACAGCAGATTACACTTTCTTCTCAAGTGCACATGGAACATTGTCCAGGATAGGTGACATCTTGGGTCACAAATCAAGCCTTGGTAAATTTAAGAAAATTGAAATCATATCAAACATCTTTTCCGACCACAATGTTATGAAATTAGAAGTCAGTTGCAGGGAAAAACAAACACATGGAGGCTAAACAATACGTTACTAAATAACCAAGAGATCACTGAAGAAATCAAAGAGGAAATCAAAAAACACCTAGAGACAAGTGACAACGAAAACACAATGACCCAAAACCTATGGTATGCAGCAAGAGGGAACTTTATAGACATACAAACCTACCTCAAGAAATAAAACAATTCTCAAATAAATAATCTAACCTTACACCTAAAGGAATGAGAGAAAGAAGAACAAACAAAACCCAAAGTTAGTTGAAGGAAAGAAATCATAAAGATCAGAGCAGAAATAAATGAAATAGAAACAGAAAAATGATAGCAAAGATCAATAAAACTAAAAGCTAGTTCTTTGAGAAGATAAACAAAATTAATAAACCTTTTGCCAGTCTCATCAAGAAAAAGAGGGAGAGGATGAAAATCAATAAAATTAGAAACAAAAAAGGAGAAGTTACAACAGACACTGCAGAAATACAAAGGATCATAAGAGACTACTACAAGCAACTCTATGCCAATAAAATGGACAACCTGGAAGAAATGGACAAATTCTTAGAAAGGTATAACCTTCCAAGGCTGAAACAGGAAGAAATAGAAAATACGAACAGACCAATCACAAATAATGAAATTGAAACTGTGATTAAAAATCTTCCAACAGGGGCTTCCCTGGTGGCGCAGTGGTTGAGAGTCCGCCTGCCGGTGCAGGGGACGCGGGTTCATGCCCCGGTCTGGGAGGATCCCACATGCCGCAGAGCGGCTGGGCCCGTGAGCCATGGCCACTGGGCCTGTGCGTCCGGAGCCTGTACTTGGCAATGGGAGAGGCCACAGCAGTGAGAAGCCCGCCTACCGCAAAAAAATAAAAATAAAAAATAAAAAAATCTTCCAACAAACAAAAGTCCAGGACCAGATGGCTTCACAGGTGAATTCCATCAAACATTTAGAGAAGAGATTACGCCTATCATTCTCAAACTCTTCCAAAAAATTGCAGAGGAAGGAACACTCCCAAACTTATTCTACAAGGCCACCATCACTGTGATACCAAAACCAGACAAAGATACTACAAAAAAAAGAAAATTACAGACCAATATCACTGATGAATATAGATGCAAAAATCCTGAACAAAATACTAGCAAACAGAATCTAACAACATATTAAAAGGATTGTACACCATGACCAAGTGGGATTTATCCCCGGGATGCAAGGATTCTTCAATATACGCAAATCAATCAATGTGATACACCATATTAACACATGGAAGAATGAAAACCATGTGATCATCTCAATAGATGCAGAAAAAGCTTGTGACAAAATTCAACAGCCATTTATGATAAAAACTCTCCAGAGAGTGGGCATAGAGGGAAACGACCTCAACATAATAAAGGCAATATACGACAAACTCACAGCAAACATCATTCTTAATGGTGAAAAACTGAAAGCATTTCCTCTCAGATCAGGAACAAGACAAGAATGTCCACTCTCGCCACTATTATTCAACATAGTTTTGGAAGTCCTAGCCACGGCCATCAGAGAAGAAAAAGAAATAAAAGCAATCCAAATTGGAAAGGAGAAGTAAAACTGTCACTGTCTGCAGATGACATGATTCTACATATAGAAAATCCTAAAAATGCCACCAGAAAACTACTAAAACTAATCAATGAATTTGGTAAGGTTGCAGGATACAAAATTAATGCACAGAAATCTCTTGCATTCCTATACACTAATGATGAAAAATCTGAAAGAGAAATTAAGGAAAAAATCCCATTTACCATCGCAACAAAATGAATAAAATACCTAGGAATAAACCTACCGAAGGAGGTAAAAGACCTGTATGCAGAAAACTATGAGACACTGATGAAAGCAATCAAAAATCACACAAACAGATGGAGAAATATACCATGTTCTTGGATTGGAAGAATCAATATTGTGAAAATGACTATACTACCCAAAGCAATCTACAGATTCAATGCAATCTCTATCAAATTACCAATGACATTTTTTACAGAACTAGAACAAAAAATCTTAAAATTTGTGTGGAGACCCAAAAGACCCCAAAAAGCCAAAGCAGTCTTGAGGGGAAAAAGCAGAGCTGGAGTAATCAGACTCCCTGACTTCAGACTATACTGCTAAGCTACAGTAATCAAGGCAATATGGTACTGGCACAAAAACAAATACAGATCAATGGAACAGGATACAAAGCCCAGAGATAAACCCACGCACCTATGGTTAACTAATCTATGACAAAGGAGGCAAGGATTTACAATGGAGAAAAGACGGTCTCTTCAATAAGTGGTGCTGGGAAAACTGGACAGCTACATGTAAAAGAATGAAATTAGAACAGTCCCTAACACCATACACAAAAATAAACTAAAAATGGATTCCAGACCTAAATGTAAGACCAGACACTATAAAACCCTTAGAGGAAAACATAGGAAGAACACTCTTTCACGTAAATCACAGGAAAATCTTTTTTGACCCACCTCCTAGAGCAATGGAAATAAAAACAAAAATAAACAAATGGAACCTAATGAAAATTAAAAGCTTTTGCACAGCAAAGGCAACTATAAGCAAGATGAAAAGACAGCCCTCAGAATGGGAGAAAATATTTGCAAATGAATCAATGGACAAAGGATTATTCTCCAAAATATATAAAGAGCTCATGGAGCTCAATATTAAAAAAACAAACAACTCAATCAAAAAATGAGCAGAAGGGCTTCCCTAGTGGCGCAGTGGTTGAGAGTCCACCTGCCGATGCAGGGGACACGGGTTCGTGCCCCGGTCCGGGAAGATCCCACATGCCGCGGAGCGGCTGGGCCCATGAGCCATGGCCGCTGAGCCTGTGCATCCGCAGCCTGTGCTCTGCAATGGGAGAGGCCACAACAGTGGGAGGCCCGCATACAGAAAAAAAAAAAAAAGAAAAATTAGCAGAAGACCTAAACAGACATTTCTCCAAAGAAGACATACAGATGACCAAGAGGCACAAGAAAAGTTGCTCATCCTCACTATTTCTTAGAGAAATGCAAATCAAAATTATAATGAGGTATCACCCTCACCAGTTAGAATGGGCATCATCAGATAATGTACAAACAACAAATGCTGGAGAGGGTGTGGAGAATATGGAACCCTCTTGCACTATTGGTTAGAATGGAAATTGATACAACCACTATGGAGAACAGTATGGAGGTTCCTTAAAAACTAAAAATAGAATTACCATATGACCCAGCAATCCCACTACTGGGCATATACTCTGAGAAAACCATAATTCAAAGAAACATGTACACCTCGATATTCATTGCAGCACTGTTTACAATAGTCAGGTCATGGAAGCAACCTAAATGCCCATCGACAGACCAATGGATAAAGAAGATGTGGTACATATATAAAATGGAATATTACTCAGCCATAAAAAGGAATGAAATTGGGTTATTTGTAGAACATGTGGATGGACCTAGAGACTGTCATTCAGAGTGAACTAAGTCAGAAAGGGAAACACAAATATCATATATTAATACGTATATGTGGAATCTAGAAAAATGGTACGTACGAACTGGTTTGCAAGGCAGAAATAGAGACACAGATGTAGAGAACAAATGTA
>RJWK010033169.1:0-23273 GCA_004363435.1 Platanista minor | reverse complement strand
AGAGTTTGATAGTTTCTGGTCTTACATTTAGGTCTTTAATCCATTTTGAGCTTATTTTTGTGTATGGTGTTAGGGAGTGTTCTAGTCTCATACTTTTACATGTACCTGTCCAGTTTTCCCAGCACCACTTATTGAAGAGGCTGTCCTTTCTCCACTGTACATTCCTGCCTCCTTTATCAAAGATAAGGTGACCATATGTTTGTGGGTTTATCTCTGGGCTTTCTATCCTATTCCATTGATCTATATTTCTGTTTTTGTGCCAGTACCATACTGTCTTGATTACTGTAGACCTGTAGTACAGTCTGAAGTCAGGGAGCCTGATTCCTCTGGCTCCGTTTTTCGTTCTCAAGATTGCTTTGGCTATTCGGGGTCTTTTGTGTTTCCATACAAATTGTGAAAATTTTTGTTCTAGTTCTGTGAAAAATGCCAGTGGTAGTTTGATAGGGATTGCATTGAATCTGTAGATTGCTTTGAGTAGTAGAGTCATTTTCACAATGTTGATTCTTCCAATCCATGAACATGGTATATCTCTCCCTCTATTAGTATCATCTTTAGTTTCTTTCATCAGTGTCTTATAATTATCTGCATACAGGTCTTTTGTCTCCTTAGGTAGGTTTATTCCTAGATATTTTATTCTTTTTGTTGCAGTGGTAAATGGGAGTGATTTCACTTTCAGATTTTTCATCATTAGTCTATAGGAATGCCAGAGATTTCTGTGCATTAATTTTGTATCCTGCTACTTTACCAAATTCATTGATTAGCTCTAGTAGTTTTCTGGTAGCATCTTTAGGATTCTCTATGTATAGTATCATGTCATCTGCAAACAGTGACAGATTTACTTCTTCTTTTCCGATTTGGATTCCTTTTATTTCCTTTTCTTCTCTGATTGCTGTGGCTAAAACTGCAGACACGATGACCCAAAACCCATGTGATGCAGCAAAAGCAGTTCTAAGAGGGAAGTTTATAGCAAAACAATCCTACCTTAAGAAACAGGAAACAACTTGAATAAACCACCTAACCTTGCACCTAAAGCTATTAGAGAGAGAAGAACAAAAAACCCCCAAAGTTAGCAGAAGGAAAAAAAGCATAAAGATCAGATCAGAAATAAATGAAAAAGAAATGAAGGAAATGATAACAAAGATCAATAAAAGTAAAAGCTGGTTCTTTGAGAAGATAAACAAAATTGGTAAGCCATTAGCCAGACTCATCAAGAAATAAAGGGAGGGCTTCCCTGGTGGCGCAGTGGTTGAGAGTCTGCCTGCCGATGCAGGGGACACGGGTTCGTGCCCCAGTCCAGGAAGATCCCACATGCCATGGAGAGGCTGGTCCCGTGAGCCATGGCCGCTGAGCCTGCGCGTCCGGGGCCTGTGCTCCGCAACGGAAGAGGCCACATCAGTGAGAGGCCTGCGTACCGCAAAAAAAAAAAAAAAAAAAAAAAAAAAAAAAAAAAAAAAAAAAAAAAAAAAAAAAAAAAAAAAAAAAAAAAAAAAAAAAAAAAAAAAAAAAAAAAAAAAAAAAAAAAAAAAAAAAAAAAAAGGGAGAAGACTCAAATCAATAGAAATGATAAAGGAGAGATAACAACTGATACTGCAGAAATACAAAAGGTCAAGAGAGATTACTACAAGCAACTCTATGCCAATAAAATGGACCACCTGGAAGAAATGGACCAATTCTTAGAAATGCACAGCCTGCCAAGACTGAATCAGGAAGAAATAGAAAATATGAACAGACCCATCACAAGCACTGAAATTGAAACTGTGATTAAAAATCTTCCAACAAACAAAAGCCCAGGCCCAGATGGCTTCACAGGCGAATTCTATCAAACATTTAGAGAAGAGTTAACACCTATCCTTCTCAAACACTTTCAAAATATAGCAGAGGGAGGAGCACTCCCAAATTCATTCTACGAGGCCACCGTCACCCTGATACCAAAACCAGACAAGGATGTCACAAAGAAAGAAAACTACAGGCCGATATCACTGATGAACATAGATGCAAAAATCCTCAACAAAATTCTAGCAAACAGAATCCAACAGCACATTAAAAGGATCATACACCATGATCAAGTGAGGTTTATTCCAGGAATGCAAGGATTCTTCAATATATGCAAATCAATCAATGTGATACACCATATTAACAAATTGAAGGAGAAAAACCATATGATCATCTCAATAGATGCAGAGAAAGCTTTCGACACAATTCAACACCCATTTATGATAAAAACCCTGGAGAAAGTAGGCATAGAGGGAACTTTCCTCAACATAATAAAGGCCATATATGACAAACCCACAGCCAACATTGTATCCATTGCCTTTTAGCTGTTGTGAGCTGGGTGGTTAGAGGTCAGTTACTACTTAAACCTACCATTTAAGTCAGACTCCACTTTAGGGAAGTCTTGTTTGTTCTACTTTTAAAAGTTTACTTAGGGCTGAAATGAATCTTTCTTCAAACCTGTCATAAACTAAAAGTCCCTGTTAAGTTTAAAATAATTATTCCTAAACAGAGATGTAAACCATCTTTTGCATTACCAACACTTAACTGAATTTCTGCTGTGTACTCGGCTAACTGGCCAACCTATGAGCATTATGAAGAGCATGGCTTGAGAATTTTATAAGTAACCATATTTGCAAAAAAATATAACACATAGTTTCCCTTATAAAATGCTGAACAAAAAATTGATTCTTTCAATCATGGGTGGAGTCACTGAAATATGAATATGCAAGCTTTTTGGTTACTCTGCCGTAACTCACCCCCTACCTATCTGAGTCTTAAGATTCCTTCCTGCAAACTGGTACCTTTGCTACTAGCCCATTCCAGCCACCACCGCCTTATGTACTTACTCACCTCCCCATCAGCTATGTCTCAACTCAATACCCCCAACCCAGAGTTGTTTTTTTTCCCCTACTCACCTTTCCTTCTCCCCAAGTATATTTACTTACTCAGGTTCTTCATCTCACAAATTAGTCCTGTAGGGCAGATTTCGGGTATCTGTATCTGTAAATTTATAGCCATTTGAGATTATTCTCTGCCTTATGTATAATCAGAAAGTTTTAAGAGAAGCTTGCTTGTTATAAATCTCATCTTTCGCATTAGTCTATGAAAGTAATGATGTCCATTCCTAGCATGGAGTAAGATACATAGTTGTTGATCAGAGACAGGATAGGAAAATTGGATAGTAGGATCTTTTAAAGGATGGTCTCACTATTTTAGGTAATGATTTTTAAGATCATCAGAATGAGATTTATTTAAATGTAAATCCAAATTTGGTATGCAATTATTTTCTGTTATTTGTAGAACAGTGTTTCCCTTTTAGTACACAGATAACATAGAGTTGACTGTATTTAGTTTAGACCAAAGTTGTAACTTGCAAAATCAGACTGTGATAGAACCTTCATTCTCAAAACCACTGCTTCTTTTGGTATTAATTGAAACATTATTGTTATTTGAATATTGTCTACTATGCCAGAGCTAATTTATACCTTTTAAAAATACCATGAAAATAAGGAACAAAGATAAATACTATATAAACAGTTTAAAATAATCATACCATTTTTTTATGACTCAAGATTCCTTTGTGTTTAGACTGACAGGTATTAATTTCCTGAAGGTATCACACAGCATCTTTGGAGAGCTGTTCATTTGTCTGTTAACCTCTTTCTTTAGTGGTAGTGATGGTAGTTGCTTTTCTAAAAATTACAAAAACCTTACACACATGCATATATACATGTATCACACCCTCTAGAGAAAACAGTTTGGTGCTTGTCTTAACAGGCTTTTTTCCAAATTCTTACAAACATACATTAAATTTATTTGTTTTACAAAAATGAGATACACACAGACATAATCATGGAATTTGCTGTTTTCTCTTAAGTATACATTATCTTTGGACATCTGTCCATGTCAGGAAATGCTGACTTAAAAAAAAAATTTTCTTTGGGTGAAGATAAGCTCCTTTACAAGAAGGACTTGTTTTTTTCTTAATTGTTTTTCTGGTTTTTTTGCCTTGAATATAGTAGTTACACAACGTTAGAATGAATTAATAAAGGGGGGGGTCTTGATAGTGTCATTAATTTTCAACATTTCTGGGGAGGGAATTCTTTTCAGATAAGAACTTTTTTTTTTTTTTTTTTTTTGCGATACTCGGGCCTCTCACCACTGTGGCCTCTCCTGTTGCGGAGCGCAGGCTCGGCGGCCATGGCTCACGGGCCCAGCTGCCCCGCGGCATGTGGGATCTTCCCGGACCGGGCCATGAACCCGTGTCCCCTGCATCGGCAGGCGGACTCTCAACCACTGCGCCACCAGGGAAACCCTCAGATAAGACTTTTTATTCTCAGTTGAAGAGCGTGATGACCACATGGCTGTAAAGAATGGAACGTGGGATCCAATCCAACCTCTCCAGTGTCCTGAGTGATAGTGACCCCGGGGATCCTTTGTGACTGGGCATGGTCTTCTCTTGTAGTGCTCATTCCACTTTCACAAAAGCTAACCAAAAGAATGGGGGAATTATTGTAAGGATCCTTGTGGGCAAAAGGGAAATGAAATCTTGTGGAAATCTAATACAGGTATTATCGTGGAAATGAACTTCAAGGAAAGTGGAATTTAGAAGTTGTTCTGAAGTCAGTTTTAGGGACCTCCTGGATCTAATATTGCATAAACATAATTCATCTATTCTCCTTTTTTCTGTTTTTTTTTTCTTTTTTTAACTTCCTTTTTTTTTTTTTACATCTTTATTGGAGTATAATTGCTTTACAATGGTGTTAGTTTCTGCTTTATAACAAAGTGAATCAATTATACATATACATATGTTCCCATATCTCCTCCCTCTTGCGTCTCCCTCCCTCCCACACTCCTTATCCTTTTGGTTTTTTTACCTCTTTTTCTGCTTTATATTCTTAATTTTGACTTGCTCATGACTCTTTAATTCTACTTTATGTTTTTCCTCTGTCAGTCCTTTCAGCTCCCTTTGCCTGTTGTCTGATTCTTTCTACATGTTTGGAAATATTTCCAAATTACTGCTTAGAGTCTGATTCTTTCCATATTTCTGGAAATATTTCCGTATTTTTACCTACTGTCTGATTCTTTCCGCAGTTCTAAATTTTCGAAAATGAGATTCTGACCTACCTTATCCCTGTTTGGCTAGAGCTTTTTGTGCCAGACCCTCTCATAGGCTGCCAGTAGCATGTGGATGGCTTCCTATACTTCAGATGCCCACCCTTGTCAACTGTGAACTAGGATCAAAGGACAGAGTTACTGAAATAAAGAATGGGTGTCTGAGCCTGATCCCTCAGCAGGAACAGAGTAGGCCAGTTTTCCTAAGAATAGGCAGTGCATGTTGGCAGGCACCATGATATATGTATTTATCTCGGGTGGCAATTAACCTGAAAGTATTGCTAATTGGGAAAACAAGGCTAATGTAAAACAAACAAATAATTGTATACATGTTATAATATATTTTTATAACAAATTTCTTGTTACAGAAGCAACATTTATTAATTACAAGAACATTTGAAAATACAGAGAACCAAAAAGAAGAAAACACTTCAAGTCCCCACCAGCCACAATATTCTGTGCATTGTTTGTTAAGTGCTCACTGTGTAAGGAAGAACCAAAAGTGCTATAGAAGTTCAGAAAACCAAGAAATAACCATGAGTAGAATAGAAGTGGACAATAAACATGGGGAAGGAAGAATCTGAGCTCGGTCATGATGTGTACTGAGAATTTCATGTACAGAAGACAGGGCATATTAGTAAGGGTGTAATAGAAAAGACACATAGAAGAGAGGTCTGGGCTGTAGATAAAACTTTGAGAGGCTTTTAACTATAATACTGGCTAAGATGTATGCCTACTATGGGCTATGGTGTAGAGAAACCGGCAGTCTCCCCTATTGATAGGAATGTAAATTGGCAAAGTCTTTTTGGTAAGGGAATTGGAAAGTAATATTACAATTTAGAGCATGCTGACCCTTTGATCTAGCAATTTCATTTCTAGAAATTAATTACACAGATATATTCACATAAGTATGCAAAGTTATAGATGTACAGAGATTTTGTGTAAGATTGCAATTATTCTTTCCTTGAAAGTTTAGCAGAACTCGCCGGTGAGGTCATCTGGGTCTGGAGTTTTCTTTATGGGAAGAGTTTTGAGGATTGATTCAATTTCTTTAATGGTTATAGGTCGAGTTAGGTTATAAATTGTATTTTTCTATACATTTATCCAGGATTTTAAGTTGTTAGCAAGAAGCTTAATCCAGATACGTGGCCTGCCATATATTATAGCAACATAGAGTTAAAATCATACAACTTGGAGTTCAAATTCACATTTAAAAAAAATACTTGCATAGTTTTTCATCCTGAATAATCAAGGACTGAATTTAAAAATTTATTACTTATTACTAACATTATACACTTTATTTTCCAGCTACAACTTCAACCATCACCACTACCACGGTCACCACCACCATCGCCAGCACCAGCACCACCAGTATCTTTACCGTGAATCTAAAACCACTGACATCAACTGGCATGAATAACACTGTTCCATTGGGCATGATTTCTATACCTTTTACTTTGACCATTAGGTAAGCCTATTTATTTGAAAATTCGTGTGAGTCTCATTTTCTTTGTCATATAGAAGGCATAGTTTGCTTGTACATCTTTAGAATAGTGTTTGAAAGTTAGGTAAATGACTCAGAGTCGAGGAGCAGTTAGGGAAAGGATTTCTGTTGCTTAGGAAGTTGAACAACAAAAAGGATACCATTGTCTTCTGAATACCATTAAAATACAATTATTACTATTGCTAATAATAGATAACATTTATTGTGCGATTACTATATGTTTAGAAATATGACAGTGCTTTACAACATCATACCATTTAATCCTCACAATAACCTTATGAGGTAGGTACTATTTTTGTTCTCATTTTATAGATGAGTAAACTGGAGCACATAAAGATTTTATAATCCATCTCTGGTCACACACTTGGTAATGGTTGAGCCAGGATTAAAATTCAGGTAGTCAAGCTCTAGAGCCTGTATTCTTACAATTTATGCCATGTTCATCTCTAAGTATTTGGGGTTTTTTTTTACAACTTTATTGGAGTATAATTGCTTTGCAGTGTTGTGTTAGTTTCTGCTGTACAGCAAAGTGAATCAGCTATACATATATCCCCATATCCCCTTCCTCTTGAGCCTCCCTCCAACCCTCCCTATCCCACCAGTCTAGGTGGTCACAAAACACCGAGGTGACCTCCCTGTGCTATGCAGCTGCTTCCCCCTAGCTATTTATTTTACATTTGGTAGTGTATATACGTCCATGCCACTCTCTCACTTCACCCCAGCTTACCCTTCCCCCACTGTGTCCTCAAGTACGTTCTCTACATCTGCATCTAATTAAACTTTTTATTTTGAGTTAACTGTAGATTCACATTTACTTCTAAGAAATAATACAAAAAATTCTGTGTGTACTTAACCTAGTTTTCCCCAATAATAATATCTTGAGATACTATAGTACAATATCACATTCAGGATACTGACATTGATTGATATAGTCAAGATATAGAACAGTTCCATCACAACAAGGATCCCTCCTGTTGCCCTTTTATATCCACACTCGCTACCCTCTTCTCCTTTCCCTGAACCTGGGCAACAATTGCTCTGTTCTCCATTTCTAGAACCTTGACATTTAAAGAAATGTCATACAAATGGAATCATACAGCGTGTGACCTTTGGGGACTGTTTTTCCCACTAAGCATAATTCCTTGAGATAAAGTTGTCATGTGCATCAATAGTTTGTTCTTTTTTATTTCTGAGTAGTATTCCATGGTATTATAGATGTGCCATCCTTTGTTTAACCATTCACCCATTGATGGACATCTAGGTTGTTTCCAGTTGGGGACTATTATGAATAAAGCTGCTATGAATATTTATGTACAGGTTTTTGGTGAACCTAAGTCTCATTTCTCTGGGGTAAATGCCCAGGTGTACAGTTACTGGGTGATATGGTAGTTGCAAGTTTATTTTTTTAGGAAACTGCTGTAAATCTTTTCCAGAGTGGCTGTACCATTTTACCTGCCCAGCAGCAATGTATGAGAGATCCACCTTGTCCACATTGTTGCCAGGATTTGGTGTTGTCACTATTTTTTACTTTAGCCCTTCTAATAGATATGAAGTGATATCTCACTGTGGTTTTAATTTGCATTCCCCTGATGACTAATGATGTTGAACATCTTTTCATGTGTTAATCTGCCATCTGCATGTTTTCATTTGTGAAGTGTCTTTTCATATCTTTTGTCCATTTTCTACTTGAATTTGTTTTTTGACTGAGTTTTGAGAGTTTTATGTATTCTAGATACCTGCCCTTTGTCAGATATGTGGTTTATGAACATTTTTTCTAACTCTGTAATTTGTCTTTTCATCTTTTAAAGAGTATTTCACCAAACAAAACTTTTAAATGAAGAGGTATGATTTATCAATTTTTCCTTTAATGAATTGTGCTTTTAGTGTCAAGTTTAAGAACTCTTTGCCTAACCCTAGGTCCCAAAGATTTTCTCCTAATTTTTTTCTAAAAGTTTTATACTTTTACATTTTATATTTAAGGTTGTGATCTATTCTGAGTTAATTTTTGTATAAGGTGTGTATTTTAGATTGAGATTCTTTTTTTTGTTTTTTGAGTCTATGGATGTCCAGTTTTATCAGCATCATTTGTTGAAAGGCTATTTTCTTCCATTGAATGGCTCTTTCACCTTTGTCAAAAATCAATTGGATGTATTTGTGTCAAATGCTTTTTCTGCCTCAATTGATAGGATCTTTTTTGTGTGTGTGTGTGGTATGCGGGCCTCTCACTGTTGTGGCCTATCCCGTTGCGGAGCACAGGCTCCAGACGCACAGGTTCAGCAGCCATGGCTCACGGGCCCAGCTGCTCCGCGGCATGTGGGATCTTCCCAGACCGGGGCACGAACCCGCGTCCCCTGCATCGGCAGGCAGACTCTCAACCACTGCACCACCAGGAAGCCCCAATTGATAGGATCTTTTAAGTTTTTTGTTCTTTAGCTTCATAATATGGTGAAATATAGTCAATGATTTTCAAATGTTGAACCATCCTTGCATATGTGGAATAAATCCCACTTGGTCATGATGTATAATTTTTTAATACATTTTTGGATTCAGTTTACTAGTATTTTGTTTGTGGGCTTTTGTATCCAAGTTCATGAGAGATATTGGTCCATAGCTTTGTTTTCTTTCTTTTTTAAATTCTGTCTTTGGTTTTGATATCTGAATGTTACTAGCCTTATAAGATGATCTGGGAAGTATTCCCTTCTCTTCAATTTTATAGAAGAACACTAAAAGTTTGTCAGAATTCTCCAGCGAAACCCCTTTTTAAGGAGCTTTTAAATTATAAATCAATTTCTTTAGTGGTTCTAGGACTATTCAGGTTACGTTTCATCTTCCATGAGTTTTAGTAGTGTGTGGTTTTCAAGGAATTGGTCTGTTTCTTCTAAATTGTGGAATTTATGAGTGTAGCATTGTCCATATTTCCTTTTTGTCCTTTTAATAGCTATAGGCATAGTTCCCTGTTTCATTTCTGATATTGGTGATTTGTAGCTTTCTTTTATCAATTTTATTCATCTTTTCCCAAAGGAGTAGCTTTTATTTCACTGATTATTCTCTATTATTTTCATTTTCAATTTCATTGACATCTACTGTTTATGAATTTTTGCCTTCTGATTGCATTGGTTTTATTTTGCTCTTTTTTCTTGAGGTATGAACTTAGATTATTGATTTGAGACATTTCCCCTTTTGTAATGTAAAGCATTTAGTGCTATAAATATCCTTCTTAGCACTGTGTTAGCTTTGTACTACATCTTCTATAATTTTGTATTTTCATTTTCATCCAATTCTATGTACTTAAAAAAATTTCCCTTGTGAATTCCTCTTTGACATAGATTATTTAGAAGTGTGTTAATATCCAAGTGTTTGGAAATTTTCTTGTTTTATTTTTATATTGATTTCTAATTTGAGTCCATTATGATTGGAGAGCATGCTCTGTGTGATTTCAGTTCTGATATATTTGTTCAGATTTGTTTTACAAGCGGGGATATGGTCTTTCTTGGTCAGTGTTCCATGAGCACCTAAAAATTGTTTTCTGGTCTTGGGTAGAGTGTTCTATATATGTCCATTAGATTCTGTTGCTTCACTGTATTTTCAGATCTGTATCCTTGCTGCTCTAGTGCTTCTTTTCAGTTGTGGAAAGTGACTTTTTGAATTTCCCAACTGTAATTGTGGATTTGACTATTTTTCTCTTTAGCCCTATCAGTTTTGCGTCATGTATTTTGGGGTCCTGCTGTTTGGTTGGTACATATTCAGGATCATTAGCTTTCCTGTACTTTAATTGCTTTATTACTATGTAATGTTCCTCTTTGACTCTGGTAATTTTCTTTGCTCTCAAATCAACTTTATCTGATATTAATATAGCCATTTATTTTTAACAATTAATCTTGCATGTATATCTTTTTCCATCCTTTTACTTTCAACATGTGTTCTTGTATTTGAAGTGAGTTTCTTATAGACAGCATATTGATTGATCATAATTTTTATCCATTCTGCCAATCTCTCTCTGTTAGTTGGTATATTTAGCACATCTACATTTAAGGTAATTATTGATGGGTTAGGGCTTAAGTCTGCCATTTTATTATTTTGTTGTTGTTTGTTACCTCTGTGTTTTTTCTGTTTCTCTTTTTTTAAAACTTCCTGTGGGTTATTCAGACATTTTTTAGGTTTCCAGCTTGTTCTGTTATAGTGCTTCTGAGTATATTGCTTTGTATAGTTTTCTTACTGAGTGCTCTAGGTGTTGCAATATACATATGTAACTTACAACCATCTAGCCATAATGACATTTTACCACTTTGGGTAAATTGTAGAAACCTTACTTCCATTTAGTTCCCTTTATGCTTCTTACCTTTTAAGTATAATTGTCTCAGGTATTTCCTCTATGTACTTTGAACACCACATTCCGTGGTGTTATACTTTTTGCTTTAACCATCAAATATGATTTACGAAACTCACGAGGGGTAGAATAGCCTATTATATTTACCCTTTTCCATCCATTTAGCTGTTCTTCTTTCCTTTATGAAATTCCATGCCTTCTTCTGTTTTCAGTTCCTTTTTATTAAGCCAATCTTCAAGGGTAGTTTCGACAGCAACAAATTCTCTTTAGTTTACTTTGCATAAAAATATCTTTATATTCCTTTCCTTTCTCAAGGACGTTTTCACCAGATATAGCAGTTGTGGTCAACAGTTTTTTTCTTCAGTACTTGAAAAATGTTGTGACACTTGCTTTTAGCCTCTATGGTTTAAGATGAGAAATCTGCTGTCATTCGAATTAGGGTTCCATTTTAAGTGATGTGTTGTTTCTCTCTGGCTGCTTTCAAGATTTTTTTCTTTATTTTTAGTTTTCAGAAATTTAAGTATTATGTGTCTTAGTATAGATTTCTTTGAATTATTCTCTTTGGGGTTTGCTCAGCTTCTTGAGTCTTTAGGTTTATATCTTTTGACAACTTTGGGAATTTTTCAACCTTTATTTTTCAGAATACTTTTAAAATCTCATTCTGTCTTTTTTTCTCTTTGTATAATTCTCTGATGATAAGTATGTTACCTCTTATTACCATCCTCCAGTTCCTTGAGATTTTTTTTTCATTTTTTGTCTCTATTCTCTCTCTGCTGTTCTGTAAGTTCTATTAATTTATCCTCAAGTTCACTGATTCTATTCTCTGTCATCTCTACTCTAGTATCAAACCCTTCAAGTGAGCATTTATTTCAGTTATTTTTCAGTTCTTTAATTTCCATCTGATTGTTTTTCATAACTTCTATTTCTTTGTTGAGGTTTTCTTTTTTCATTTGTTTCCCCAGACTTCATAATTGCTTGTTGGAACATTTTTTTGATGGTTACTTTAAAATTCTTTTCAGATAATTCCAACATCAGATACCTCTCAATGTTGGGATCTCTAGGTTGTTTTCTTCTCTTTTGAGTTGTCATTTTCCTGGTTCTTGATATGATGGGTAATTTTCGATTGTATCCTGTACATTTTGTCTATTATGTTAGGAGATCTTAGTCCTATTTAAATCTTTGTTAATTAGGGAATCCTTTTGTTAAGGTGTAGTGCAAGAGTTGGGTACGTTTGTATGTTCAGCTTCCCACTGGACCCTGCCCACACCACCTCAGCCAAAGTGGTGCAGTGACTCACACTGCCTCAGTGCAGATGAAAGGTGTGGAAGTTCAGTTCCCCCTCCGCCCTGCTGACTCATTCCCCATGAAAGTGGGGGCATTGCATCGTACTACTTCATTGCCTCTAGTAGGGTTATAAGCTCAACTCCCATCTGGGCCCCAGGGCTCCCAGAACAAGAGGAAGCGGGGGACTAATTCATATTGCTTAGTTGCTGCAGAATTTCAGCTTTCTATTGGGCCCCACTGACACAGGAGGAGGGGGGAAGTAAGATGTCAACTACTCTGCCTCATATCACTTCATTCAGCCTCATTGATGGTGGGTTGGTATGGAAGCTTAGCTCACTACTGGGTCCCACTGACATAGGCTCTGGGAGAAGGGGGACAAGAGTGCTGACTGAGGCTCTGGGAGAAGGGGCACAGAGTGCTGGCCCTGCTTTGCCCTGCTTCAGTCAGTCTTAATTTTTCCATTGGGTATAGAGGTTAAGCTCTCCACTTAGCCGTGATGACATAGGGGTGGTGGGAGGTGGAGTCCTTATTAGCCCAAGTTGCATTACCTTGTTCAGTCTCAATGATGCCAGGTGGGTATATAGGTTCAGGTCTCCATTGGACGCCACTGACACTGAAGACAAGGGGTGAAGCCTCATGGTAACTAACACTGTCTCACTCTGCCTCATTAAGTCTTGTTGCTGCTGGGTGGGGATTTAGGTTCAGCTTATCACTGGACCTCGCCAACAATACCCTGGTGGGGGAATTGGAACACTGCCTGCCCCTGCTGGGCTGGGAATTGATGATCACCTCTCCACCCAGCCCTCCCAACACTGCCCCAGCAGGGAATCAGAGCATTGCCTGGTTCTGCCAGTCCCTTGATGGAAAATAAGGTACCTGTTCAGCCTATTTGATACCACCTGGT
Source organism: Platanista minor (assembly GCA_004363435.1). Lineage (NCBI taxonomy): Eukaryota > Metazoa > Chordata > Mammalia > Artiodactyla > Platanistidae > Platanista > Platanista minor. The sequence goes on along the minus strand of RJWK010033169.1, from coordinate 10,145 downwards.
AGGGGAATCAGAGTTCCCCTTAGTTCTGCCCAGTGGAGGGTAGAAGATCAGCTGCCTACTCTGTCATGGATACTGCTTAGATGGGGAGTGGATCACTTTGACTAAGAGCTGAGGGGAGAGGGAATCCCGTCTCTTTGGCCGCATAAATGCAGAATGGAGCTTACATCATGCTGAGTTGAGGGAGAAGGAAGGGAGCAGGTTGTGGCACAGACTTTAGCTGTTCTTACTGAAATTTAGTAGATATCTTAATAAATCTTTATTTGCTGTGTTCCCTTAAGATAATTTCCAGAGAGTTTGAATGGTTGTTTTTAAAATAATCTTTACCAGTTATGGTGGTTTTGTTGGGGAGCAGGTCTGAGAAACTCCTCATGTGCTGTTTTCTTCTCTAAGTCCTCATATGTTGTACTAAAGTATAAAAAAATCTGATCATACTTTTGAAAGTATGATCATATGATCATACTGTATCCTTTTTTTTTAGTGAAATCATAACTCCTGTGATGACATATGGTCAGCTGGGTGGTGTGGTCAACAAATGGAGCCTTGAGTTAGAGGATCAAGAGAAACACTTTCTTCACCAGGTCAATGCTTGGGACTATACATTGATCGAGAGTGGTGAGAAGGTAAGAAGATATTCTCATTAATCTACCTGCATTGTACAAGTACTTTCAGATGAACACAGGAGAATAGACCTGTGTTTAGTGGTTAATTTTTCCTTCCAATATTGGTGATAAACTTAAAAATACTTTCTTTAGGTACTAAGTGCCCTGAATTAGGAACTCGTTCATACTTGAAGTGTATATGAAAAAAAAAATACTGCTTTAAAATTACAATGTAAATTCAAATATTTACACTATTGTATTCTTATTTTCCTTTATAGATTATTGCTTTACATGGAGAAGTGCAAAAGGTGAAACTGGATCAGAAAAGGTAGAATCTTAGATTCCCTAGGTTGAAAGATTAAAGATCTATTTCTTTGTCCAGTTGTTTTTCCTTGTTATAGTTTATTGACATTTATTTTGTCACTCCAAATTCCTTTTGTCAGCCCTTCTATTGACTTGTCTTTTTTTCAGGCTGGAGCAAGAAATGTATTTTATCCTGTCACAGCAGAAAGAACTAGAAGATCTCTTGACCCCTTTAGAGGAGTCTGTAAAGGACCAGAGTGGCTCTGTTTATCTGCAGCATACAGATGAAGAGCGTGAGAGGACGTAAGCAACTGAATAAAGATTGAGGAATGGGGCAGGACTTAGCTACCAAAAAAGGGAAAAAATGGTATTGAAAGGCAGAGAATAAAAAAATTGGTAGAAAAGTGCAAGTTCTGGTAGTTGCCATTTATCACCTTATTTGACTATTTTCTGTTTATCTTTTCAAGATACTTGAAAATGAAGTAATCATTTTGGCAATTTTGTTTTATAGCATTTTGTACACTGTTATTAATCTCAAGCTTATACATGACCACTTATATAAAGTTTTTATATTAGTCAAATTTGTTCTTAAATCAGAAATACCAATTTTATATATGTGGTGTCATGATATTGTGGAATATTTATGATCTTCTATTTATACTGACTCTTTTAAACCTAATGTTCCTTCAGTTGCTTCAGTGATAAATCCATTTCCTATTTTAAAGGCAATTAGTTAATGTGAGGGTAAACTGCATGGCTTTTAAACGTTGAATGATTTCATCAATGTCTTGGGCTGGATATATTTTATTTGTGTGTGATTCAGTCTTTACCTTTGGTCAATATATTGCCAATGTCCCCACAGTAACTTTATCTCTTTGGAACTGAGATTTGTTAATCAGGCCAAATTATAAAATGCTGTTAGGAGAACTTGTATGAATGGCTACATAAACTAGATTGAGATTAAATCTGACTCATTTTATCAATGGCTTATTAGTGAGTCAAGACTGAGCTTATTTTTTAAAACCTTGCAAGTTAGCTTTTTTGTAGGTGCATTAAATGTGGTAAGTAAAGCTAATCTGTATGGACTCTAGTTCTGTTTCTGCTTTTGTATTTCAGCCTTTGTGAATATTTCTTTCTTTTGCATTGACTATTCTATGCATTCTATCATTTTTTTTAGAAACATAGATTTACATTTTCAGCCATGAGATCCTAACTGTAGGTTGAAGAAATAATTGAAACATTAGGTTCTTTCCAATTGCTTTTAGGTAGTCAGATTTACATTGTGTTGGAATCTTTACTAGAATCTTCAACAATCTAGGCAACCAATTACCTATAAGTACTTTGGGACAGAAGAGCAGTAGATGGTTATCAATAAATCTAATTGAATTATTTAATATTTATAGACATTAAGATTGAAAAATCCTCTGGTCACTTTAATTCTTATAAACATATTCATTGACTAGGTTAAGAGTGTGTGTGTGTGTGTGTGTGTGTGTGTGTGTGTGCATGCACAAATAGTTGAGGTGGAAATCTCGAGAATTTAGCCAACTAATCAATTTGTTGTGAACTTAGCAGATTTATCTGCCTTTGATTATTGTGAATCTCATTTCTTAAAATATCTTTTGTTGGATGACAGAGTATATTTGTATAAGGTTTTACTTTGAAATTTTATGTATTTAAAATTGTTGAAGACATCTCAGCATTTACTAAATATTGCCAAACACCAAATAATTTCTCACATATCTAAGTGACCTATGGGTTTATTCTGATACCTAAAAAGCGGGTAAATAGGTGACTGTAAAAATGACAAGATGGATAAAAGCCTTCACCTATGGAGTCTTTTAGAATATGGTCATGAATGCTACATCCATTAAAATGAGAAGGTAGGAATACTGGGGAAAATCCAGTTGGCGGTGTCATTCTTTGTATGTCAGTAACAGTGCATAGTGGAGAAAACACTTCTGGTTAATCCCTTTATTTTACCTCCCTTTTCAGTTACAAGTTAGCAGAAGATGTAGATGCTCAGCTGAAACGAACGGCCCAAGATCTCAAGGACATTATTGAGTACCTGAATACATTTGGAAGTCCTGCTGACACTACTGACCCGGTGTGTTAACTGCTTTATCTATTTAGGCAACCAGAATTTAGTATGAAATTAGTATTCTGTGGTTCCTTTAGCTAGTTACCTTCTCCTGTCCACTGTAGTGCTCCTTACCTGCCTCCAGAGATATGAAGCTTTTGGGTGTAGTTAGTAGGGCAGGAAATATTTAGGAGCAGAAAAGCTTGTGAGTTTTTTGTGGTTATTCCCAGGAGGGTAAAAAAATTACTGTTCTCCCAAAATTTTCAGGGTTTTCTCTCTGTTCTTCCTATAAGTATGTCCTTGTTCTTATTTTTCTGTTCACTTACTTGTTAGCTAGTTTATTCTTCCTTTTACATATTAATCTATATATTCATATAACTGTAAGTGTGTGTATATATACATATATATGTATGTATATACATGTTTGAGTCTGTTAGGTATATCCAGGCAATCCTTAACTTAGGATATATCTCAAAAGTTTGATAAGTCAACTACAAGACTTAAAAATATAGTTTTCCATAGATATTTGTTAAGTATGCTTATTAGGTTTCCACCTGCCTTGTGGAATCCTAGTTAACTCATAATGTAAATTTATTTTAACATGAGAAAATACAGCCGAGGCTCCAATTAGAGAGTTGAGATTTTTGAGTTAATTTGGAGGTAAGGAAGGACTGGTTTATTTTCCTTTTTCTGTACTAAAAGAGCTTGTTTCCTCAACCTTTCCCTGTTGTCTTAGCTGCTAAATGGAGTCCTCCTTTTCCCCTCTCCCACCCCATGGCAGTGATGGTAAGAGGAATCTCCCATTGTGGGAACTTCCATTGTACTTTCTATCGGTTGATTATAATTAGGAGTGGAGCCAGGAGCTGGATAGGCGAGGATGAATGACCTATCTGTAAGTAGTAATTATTCTTTAGTGAGCTCTTTGTCAATTATACATAGACAATTCTTTATCTATATACCTATTACTAGCTTTTTTAATCAGAAAGAGAGCATGGTATAGTTGAGAAAGCACTAGAATTTTATTCAAGTCACTTAATCTCTCTGGTTCTTGGCTCCTTTTGCAGAATGTCAAGGGTGGACTAAATGATCTTGAAGTCTCCTCCAGCTATAAAAATTATGCCATTCCCTACTTTGGGTGAATCTAAAATTGAATAATTACAAATATAAATTAGTCTGGGATTATTCATGCTACCATCTTCCTGTGTTCATGCAGATGCAGGGGTTGACAATATAGGTTTTCTTTTTAGTGAAAGATTAGATCACCATTGTGATTCTAAAATTCAACATTGTTTTGTTGTCATAGAACTTTGATAAATACATGCATACTTAGACATGGAGCAGAGCTGATGTGTAATCTCTCTGTGTTGAATTAATATAAAATGAGTGTTCTGAACAGAGTAAGTAAAAGGAGACTGTAATCCCATCCTTATCCTTTTTCTCTGCTTAGCCTTGGATTGTTTTATTTTATTTTAGTAGTGGGGAGTAAATGATCTGAGTCTTTTGTTTTTGTTTTTACTGGCAAGGGTGATTGAGATGTTTAAGATGAGTGAATTAAAGGATAATTGCTTCTTTTTTTTAACATCTTTATTGGAGTATAATTGCTTTACAATGGTGTGTTAGTTTTTGCTTTATAGCAAAGTGTATCAGATATATATATATATATATATATATATATACACATATATGTTCCCATATCTCCTCCCTCTTGCGTCTCCTTCCCTCCCACCCTCCCTATCCCACCCATCCAGGTGATCACAAAGCACCGAGCTGATCTCCCTGTGCTATGCGGCTGCTTCCCACTAGCTATCTATTTTACATTTGGTAGTGTATATATGTCCATGCCACTCTCTCAGGATAATTGCTTCTTGATAGCAGGACAAAAGAAGCAAGAGATCAGCAACAATTCATCTGTTTTCTCAGGTAGCATAAATCATTGGACAGGAAGCAAAGAAAACATTTGTTGAACAATAATATTCTTGTAGATAATTAAGTGTAACCAGATCAACAGAGCTTTGTTATTGTGGACCATACACCAGGGTAGAAAAATAGCAAGTATGTTCAACGGTATTCACGATGATGAGACTTACCTGTTTATTTTCACCATTTTTGAGGGGCGATAGGAAAGACCACCTAATTTCTAAAATTTTTATTAAGCAAGTTCATATTATGGTATATGATATTCAGCCTCATATTTTTATAAAAATTCATTGTTCCTACTACAAATTATATTTCTGTTTGTTATATTAAGATACACTAAATTTGCTGTTTTTATTACATACTGTTTAAGTGTGGTAACATTTTCATTTCTTCTTATTTTCAGTATTATCCTGGACTTTGCCAGAATATTTGTCAAAAGTGTTCTAACATTTTTAAAAGGATTAGTATTTTTGTTACAAAGTTAATGCATGTGCTTATTCCATGTATTAAGCTCGGGAAATATGGAAATCTGTAAAGAAAAGTAAAACACCTGTGTTACCAGTACTATGCTAATATATTAGTGTATTTCTTCCAAGTATTTTTGCTATGCTGGTAAAAATACTTATTTTCTTTTAAATAGCTTCAGAAACATACCTATATAAACTTTTGGATTCTTTCTTCATTTAATATTCTTTCATACTATTTTCCCAAAATTTTAACCATTCTTTGAAAATATGGTTTTAATGACTCTATAATATTTCATTAGAGATGACTTTACCGTAATATATTTGATCATTTTTTACTGATGGAGATATTGTTTCAAATTTTTACCATTGTGAAATTAACCTGTAATGACCAGTTGTATGTTTAGGTTTCATTATTTCCTCTGGATAGATTTCTAGAAGTAGAATATACTGAGTTAAAAGGTACAAATGTTTTAAGACTTTGGTATATATTGCAAAAATTTACATTTTGAAGGGCTGGGTCAATTTATATTACCATAGGCTGTATATGAATGTACCTATTTCCCTCACACACTTGACGACTGAGTATTACCATTTATTAAAAATTGCTATTTAGAAATCTTGCCACTTGTGACAACATGGATGGACCTTGAGGGCATTATGCAAAGTAAAATAAGTCAGATAGAGAAAGACAAATACCATATGATCTCACTTATATATGGAATTTGAGAACAAAAACTAAAACTAAACCAAGCTCATAGATACACAGAACAGATTGGTGATTGTCAGCGGCTGGAGGTAGGTGGTGGGCAAAATGGCTGAAGGGGGTCAAAAAGTACAAACTTCTAGCTATAAAATAAATAAGTCATGGTGGCTATAGTTAATAATAATACTGTATTATATATTTGAAAATTGATAAAAGAATAGATTGGAAAAGTCCTCATCACACAAAAAAATTTTTTTTGTAACTGTATGGTGGATGTTAACTAGACTTAATGTGGTGATCATTTCACAATATATACGAATATCAAATCATTACTGTATACACCTGAAACTAATATAATGTTACATATGTCAGTTATACCTCAATAAAAAAGTTGATTTTGTTGATAGAAGGTAATATATTAAAAAATATTATATGAATTTCTTGTCCTGTCAAATGTCTCTTAATGTTCTTTACTTATTTTTGCACTATAGAAGTCAGTTTTTTATTGAATTGTAGAAATTGAATTCTCGACAGTTACAAAATAGATTGAACTAATATATAGATGTAATGAACATTACAAATATAAAATAGCAAAAAAAATGCAATTAATATTTAGCATATTCTCAGTCAATTTCTTACCAGAAGAAATGAAAATAACTTCCTAATTTCAATTTTTTATGTTTATTTTTTATTTACCATATCAGAATAATCATAATCTAAAAATCCTGTGTGTGTTTTTAGCTCCAGCAGATCTGCAAAATTCTGAATGCTCATATGGACTTTCTACAATGGATTCATCAGATTTCAGGTGGGAGTTTATTTGTACCCCAAGTTATCTGTAAGTAGAAATGTGATACAAGTCAGGTTTTGTGCACCATGACCACACTCAAATAAGAGCTCAGTTGTAGGGGTATTATTTAACACATGGTATGTCTATATTAATTCTGAAGAACCGTATTTGCTTATTTTTATAAAATGAAACACAGGAAGGATAAACTAGAAACTGATCAAAATAGGGGATGTTTAGGAATGAGGTGGAGGAGATAGGGATAGAAACAGTACTTCTGTGAGTATACCTTTTTATACAATTTTGACTTCTGGACCATATAAAAGTTTAAATACTCAAAAATTTAAATTAAGCGAAAAATAATGGGAAGAAAGACAAATGCTAAAATTGAATACAAAATGAAAACAAGTAAACCTGTGTAACTAATCTATAACATAAACGTGCAGCTCAGATAACTTTTGTACATAGTGTTCTTGATGATGCATCCTTGCTAGGATGTAATATTAATGAAAAAAGAACTGCGAAGAAATCTTAAGCTATCTTAATAAGTTTACCATTAGTTTCAGAATTATACTATGTATTATATATGCATGTGGTATAATAATATTACTACCATTATATATATTATAGTAGAAAGCAAATGTACGAGTATATTGATAATAGAAACCAAGATTTTCATTGAAAGATAAGAGATATATTTTTCTTCCTTTCATATTTTTATTATAAATTTGAATTGCAAACATCAGTATGAATTCCTATTTCCTTTTTCTGTACATGGAAGGAGCCAAGAAGCAATGACACACCCTGATAGCAGTGAGCACATCTAACACCTAGATCTTGGTTTCTAAATACCATTACGATTAAAAGGAACCTTGGAGAAATATCTGATCTCAGGTCTCAGGCAGGGAAAGTACAGGGTCAGTTTGGCACTTTTCATGCCAGAGAACAAAGATTGTTCAAAGACTTATGAGATTATATCAGGATAAAAGATTGTGCTTTAATGGGCTTCTACTGGACAAATCAGGTTTCAACATCAAAAAGAATAATGACAGTGATGGATTATAACACATTGAGGGAGAAAAAACTCATGCGTCCACAGTGATACTCCAAAAAGAGAGAGAGAGAGAGAGAGAGAAATGGAAGTTACAGGGAAAAGTCTTTATAGAAGCATGGCAGCTAATAATTATAAAAGGAATGATAGGATTAGAGAACCACCATTAAAAACACTTTCAACAGAATACATTTACTAAGCTTTCCCTGATCCTGAGTACTCGGCCTCATTTATAAAATGTTTCAACTGTCAGTCATTTCTTGGCAGAAAAAATATACTAGCAGGAAATGAACCAAATATAAATTGCAAGTTATTGAATTATTTTTAAAATTTTATTTAGGTATAATTTATATACACTCATTTTAATTGTACAATTTAGTGAGAAAGCCACCATGTTGTAGCCCCAGCTCAATGACTGAATGATTCAGGCAAGGGTCATCAAGGGATGCTAAAACCATTGAATTTAAAATTGTTGGGGAACAGGATATTTGCATAGTCTCAAAAATATTACTCTACATATTACTTAAAAATTACAAAGGAGCAAATGTACCTTTGCAACAGCGCTGACAAGTACCACTTCAATCAAGTGATCAAATTTAATATCACCAGTAGTGGGATAATGACATTGTTTACCTCTTGATCTGACATGAGAAGTGCACAATATCCCGTATGTAGTATTCATTTTAAAAATGTTTAACCTGAGTCTAATAATAAGAAAATAATCAGACATTCTATGTGTGAGACATTCTGAAAGATAATGTAGTGTTCTTACCAAAAATGTTTAACTGAATCAAGTCACAAGAAAATAATCAGTCTATGCATGAGACATTCTGAAAGATAATTGGCTTGGACTCTTGAAAAATCAGTCATGGGAAACCAGAAAATTCAAAACAAAAAAATTAAGGGGATTTTGTAGATAAAAAGAAATATAACAATCAAGTCTACCATATTAACTTTCATTAGATCCTGGATTAAAGCCAAGAAGACATTATTTAGAACAATTGGGGAAATTGAATTTGGACTACACATTAAATATTAAGGAATTTTTTATTTCCTTATATGTCTTACTGTGATTATGTAGGAAAATATTTTTATTCTTAGAAGCTGCATGCTATGTTATTTAGAGAAGTGTCATATCTCTAGTTCTGTTTCAAGTGGTTCAACCAAAATCATTTGTGGAAAGAAAAAGATGGAGCGATTTGTGGCAAAATGGTAAGAGTGGGTTAATCCAGGAAAAGGGTATATAAGTTTGTGACTTTTACTATTCTCTCAACTTTTCAATAGATTTAAAATAAAAATTGGTGGGAAGTGATTTTTATAGACTTTTGCCTAAATATGGAATATATTGAGACCTCAGTAATTGGGACAAATGGGGGCTAGTTAGCCAATCAGAGTTACTACTTTTAAAGATGTAGTATGAAAATAATACAAATCTTGTTTGGCTTTATAGATTCCTCATTATCTACATTAATAGAGGTTATCAGGGCTTCCCTCGTGGTGCAGTGGTTGAGAGTCCGCCTACCAATGCAGGGGACACGGGTTCGTGCCCCGGTCTGGGAAGATCCCACATGCCGCGGAGCGGCTGGGCCCGTGAGTCATGGCCGCTAAGCCTGCACGTCTGGAGCCTGTGCTCTGCAACGGGAGAGGCCACAACAGTGAGAGGCCCGTGTACCACAAAAAAAAAAAGAAAAAAAAAAGAAAAAAAAGAGGTCATCAACCATGAACTTCTTTTGCTTTTTTCCCTTCCAAACATACCTATATCATCATCATCCATCTTTACTTCTTTCTTTCCTGTGTTCTATTCCTTTCTAAACTGTGTTTTGAATCATCAGAGGGAAGTTAAATTCTATATTGCTTTAATATTAATTACCTGAGGGGGAGAGGTTTCTGAGTCAGACAGATACGGATTCAAGTCAAGGTATTACTACTTAACAGTTGTGTGACCTTAATTGTTACATAATCTCTCTGAGTCTGTATCATTATTTTTAAAATGAGGGCTGGATTAGAGACAAGATGGCGGAAGAGTAAGACGCAGAGATTTACCTTCCTCCCCACAGATACACCAGAAATACATCTACACGTGGAACAACTCCTGCAGAAAACCTACTGAACGCTGGCAGAAGACCTCAGACCTCCCAAAAGGCAAGAAACTCCACACTTACCTGGGTAGGGCAAACAAAAAAACCCTAAAAACAGAGACAGAGGATAGGGACAGGACCGGCACCAGTGGGAGGGAGC
>RJWK010033168.1:0-23275 GCA_004363435.1 Platanista minor | reverse complement strand
AAAAAAAAAAAAAAAAAAAAAAAAAAAAAAAAAAAAAAAAAAAAAAAAAAAAAAAAAAAAAAAAAAAAAAAAAAAAAAAAAAAAAAGGACATTAGGAAAAGCTAGGAAAATCCTAATAAAATACTAAGGTTAGTTAATCATGATATATCAGTATTGATTGTGACAAAGGGAACAACAAGGGAACAACAAGGGAAATGGGGTGAGGGGTATACCAGAACTCTGTACTATCTTTGCAACTTTTCTGTAACTCTAAAACTACTCTAAAATGAAACTTTTACTTTTAAGCTCTTTTGGGTTTTGGAGATACAGTCAACTAGGGGAGAGGAAAAGGAAGGAGGGAAATAAACATTTATTGAATACTATTATTTATTAGACACATCGCTGAGCATTCATCCATCTTATCTCCTTTAAAATCACAGTAAGAATCTCATACAGAGCAGGAAATTGAGGCTGAGAGTATAGGAAACATCTCAAGGTTCTATAGCTACTCAATATGTAGCAAAATAGGGAATAAAGGTTAAGGGCAGCAGGAATCACAAAGGGTTAAAGGGTGCAAGGAAAGGAGGCAGAAGGGAGAGGGCAGGCCCCATGGCTCTCAATGGTTTTGTGAAAAATAGGTATGCTTTCTGGCCTGAGGCTTCCAAGAGAATAATAACAATTTTTGGAAACATGGCTTGTAGCTGTTAAGGTTGAGGTCTGTGACAGTGAATGTGAAATATATTTGAGACCATTTCCTGTTTTCTGACTGGAATTATATACAACTATGGACTGGTTTCACTTCCTGTGCTTTATTGATAAAAACTTTTCCTGTGGATTCAAGCTAATCCAAAGTTTTCCTATCGATTCATATAACAAGCCTCAAAAGCACTGAACTTTTTTTTTTCTTTTTGCATTTTGGATACCATAAATGAAGATCCAGGCATAACACTGGATAAAAGAGCTTTTGACACATATCACTGATTAGCCCATATAATTTACACACAGGGCAAGGATAGTGTGCGTTTCTGGGGCATTTTCTTCTTCACGGTATTTTCTCTGACCTTCCAGTTTTTATGGGGACAGGACCTTTGCTTAACTAGCTTCTCCTCCTTCGTGGCTCTTACCCTTTTATAACATCGCCTGGCTAGTAGACATTTTATGCAAAGATATAACTTGATTAGTGTAAACAATTGTCACTACTTAGGTCCACAGGATAGAGATTTTTTTTGTTAAAGGTGTATATTTATAGCTAGAAAGCGCCTGTTCATCTTTGTGGTTGATATTTTGTTTCATCATAAATTATTTTCTTCCAGTGTCAGACCATCAGAAGTTATAAATTTAGGTATGAGTATAAGGAAAGAAATGTTTATAAGAAAAAAAACACATAACCTTTACAATGGTGACATTATAAAAAAATCATTCAGTAAGTAATCACTGTTGATATATTTTTATCATGTTATTATTTTATACATTGGTATGAAGAAAACAAGTAACTACTCTATGTGCCAGGAATGTTGGTATTCCTTAATGAATCTGGAAGTAAGCTCTTGTGATCTCATTTTAACAAAGCAGGAAAGCGAGGCTCAGAGATATTAAGTGACTTGTCCAAGCCTTCACAGTGTACAATAGGCAGAAGTATAAGGTCTAAACCAGAAAACATGTGGAAAGTGCCCCCTACAGTTTCCAAAATAGAGTTGGCAGAGGATGTTAATTCTCTCTCCTAAGTGTTTAAAAGATAAAAATAAAATTAAACTATTTTTTGTTCTCAGAAAGCCCAAAGCCACACAGAACAACGTATTTGTTTAGTTGTGGCTGACCAGAAAAAAACTGTAAAAACAGTAATTGAAACAAAAGAATTGTTATCATATTGAAGTGTGTTATTTAGAAGAGTAGTGAGAATCATTCTCGAAGCTCCATCATATAACGAGACTATTTCACTCACTACAACTCTTTTGTCAACTTATGTCCAAAAGGGGAAGCTGCACTTTCACAGAGCAAATGCGCTTATTTCTGTTGAAATTTTGCTGTCAAAAGGTACATTATTATTTGTTAATATTCAATGCATATTTATAAACTAATCTACTCTATAGGGATCTCGTCAGGATTACATGAGAAAATATATGTGAAACACTTAGTGCCTGGCATATTGTAGAAACTCAATACAGTTTTATTAGTAATATTATTTATTATTATTATACCTTGGAGCACAACTTTTAGAGTGAAATATACTTGAGTTGATGTCCAAGGTCTACCATCTACCAGTTATGTAAATTCAGGCAAGTTACTAAAGCATCTTGAGCCTTCATTTCCTCATCTGTCAAAAGGGCATAATGATACTTTAAATGCTGTGAAGATTTCTCCTTTGGTTTAATATAACACATTGGTTCCCCAAGTACATTCCCTGGTCTACCAGCATCAGCATCACTGGGAAATGAGGTACATTCTGAGGCCCCATCCCCACCCAACTAAGTTAGAAACGGGAATGGTGCAAGCGGTTTATGCTTTGATCAGCCCTGCAGATGATTCTGATGCCTGGTACAGTTTGAGAACCACTGACATGGCACATGACTTGTTTCTGAGCAGGTGCTAATTACCTGTTAGTTTACTTTTCCTAGATACTGAACCACCACAATGACAAAAGCACAGACAGTTTTTACCTTCACAGAGCTAACAGTTAAACAAACATAGAATCACACCTTGAATTAAGTTTTTGTAGACTTCCATTCCATTATCCATTTATCCCATGAAGCAAAAAGAAAACTTCTTTATTTTGTCCAAGACTTTGCCTGTAAGGGCATAATTAAGAGTCTTCCTTCCCATTATCTCATTGTGTGCATCATAGATACAATAATAAAGATCTGGTTTACATTTTAGCAAAATGAAAATGAACCTGCAAACTCAAAATTTTAGATACGTTGTTAAACGCTGAAAAATAGATTCCATCTCACAAAGCCTACAGTTTTCTTGCAGATAAAAGAGAAACTGGAGCTTTTCCAAAACTGCAGAATACTCATTTTCAAGGGAAAATAGCAAAGAATACAAAATGAAAAATAAATGAATGGGGAGCCTTGAGTTTCTTTTGGTCCCTTTGCATAAAAGGAACATGGATTTATCTTGAACAGCTGTGTTTATAGGGTTTGCTGATCTGCAGCTGTACCAGCTGAGTAACAGGGAGGTTAGATTTTTTTTTTTTTTTTTTTAAAGTTAACTCGGAAATGTGCTAGCCCTTTCTGAGGAATTAATGATATTATACTTTTTTTCCCCATCCTCCCTTAAAACCTGCTGTGGTAAAGGCGGTTTTAGGTTATTAAGCATTGGAAACTTGAAAGAACTATCTGAAGTGAATAAACTAGCTTTTCTTCTAGACCCTGAGAAATACTTTAGGGAAGAGCCAGAGGAGGAATGTCCCCAGATCCCAGAGCTTCCATCACTTTCTGAAAGTAAGTCCTCAACTATCATACCACGTCCATCCTCTCTCCCCAAGAAACTCAACCAATTAAGCAAACAAAGTAGAAAAGCACGAAAGTAACACGTGTTCGCCTTGTAGGTTGCAGTGAAATGAAGTGTGGTTTGACTGCTAAGATTTATAGCTCAGCTGCCGATCTGTGTTCTCAGAAAGGACAGCCAACAGGCCAAAATACATAAGAGGAATATTTTTGTTTTGCCACCTTTCTGAAGTCAGAATGCCATGAATATATATAATGAGTCTGCTATGAATGAGAACCCATTCCCCTCAATAATCTTAATTTTCAGATCTGATACCAGAGAAAGAGATATCCTAAGGCGGCTTCAGAACAGAGTCTCTGACAATCTGGTTTTGTTCTTTTCATGTGAAACACTATAAATAGCAGCTACTTAAAGTGTATTGTCTTAGAGCCTTCCAGTTGTTGTGCTAGGCTGATATGATGAGTCGACAAGAAAGCTTAATTTAGAAAACAGAAGTGAATGATCTCTGAGGATCTGGAAACAAGATGTGCAGAAGAATGCTCTATTTTTTGGACTGTTATAGGCTTCCCAGTGTCTAAGAATTTGAAGAGTAATTTCTGTACAAACATCCTACCCGCAAAGAGGGACCCGACGGGAGTGCAGGCAACACAACCTGCTACTCAGCGAGGCACTCAGAAAGCATATGGACACTGCAAGGAACTCATTTAAAATAATTAATGAAAAGAGAAGTTTTCAACTTGTAACAGTCAAAAGATCAGAACTGCACTCGAACCATCTGAGATCTTTGGTTTCTAAACTTTTCAAATCCTCTGAGGTGGGGGTTCAACATCATCCTTGAGAAATAATAACCCTTGTAGGAGGGAGGCATGTATGTCTACACTTGGGGAAGTTTAAGCCTCTTGTCTCTGCTTGGTTCCCTATAACAGCTGGTCAACTTTTTTTTTTTTTTAATTCTGCTTGTAAACAAGGTACAGCTGTCATTTCTCACCACTATATTTCCAGTCTAATTATTATCAGCTTCCTTTGCTTTTTCTCAGTTTCTCTTTTCTAAATCTGTAGTCGTTCATTTGCTCTCAGGAGGATCATCTATGATATCTGCTCATTTCTTCTAAAAATATGGATCCACAAATGTTAGGGCTTTAAATAACCTTTAGTGCATCTGACTGGGCTTCCAGCCTATCAGCCTACTGCTTTTTCCCCAGGATGATTCATCTTCAGGAATAAACATGGGGAGGACTTATCTTGTCCTGCTGAGTCACAGACGGAAGAGAATGTGGGGAACAGACAGTAAGACAAGATCCAGGGAGCCAGAACAAAGTGTAAAGACAGTCCAGACATAGAACAAGCACACAGGAGGAAACCAAGATGGAGCAAGGAGTCAGAATAGAGGCAAGAGAAATAGGAGAGAAGGAGATTGCAGAAGCTGGAGAGCCAGGAAGTGGGAGAGAGCAAGGGTGAGGGCAGTAAATGCCTCTCCTCAGCCCTGGGAGCTCCTGTTTTTGTGAGGAGCCTTGCACGTTCTGCAGCAGGAGAATTCTCCTTCATCTGCAGATAAATTCTCCTCATGGACAGGGAGGATGTGTAGGTGAGGTTGGGGGTGAATGGCTGGTTGGAAATACTGAAAATACGAAAAAACCTCTAATACATTTTCAAAGAGAATTTTTTCTCCTGGATTTCTTAATATAAAATTTCTCTATAATTTCCACACGGTTTAAAAAAGATGTTTTCTCTCTTTTGCTTTTCTATTTTTCTTCTTTGCTCCCTTTTAAATATTTCCACTCATCTGCCTTCTCTGCAAGTGAAAATAGCTCCTTTTTTAAAAAGTTTCACCGACTTGAGGGAGAGACAGATGTAAACTACTGAGGACAACAGAATGCATGACACATGCCATCACAAATGAGATTCTGTGGACGCATCAGGGAAGAAGGCAGATTAACTCTGCCTGGGGCATAAGAAGGAATTAGTGGAAGTCACCTCTGAGCGGGGACTTAAAATGAGTAGGAGTTCAAAGGGTGAGGGAGGAGAAGAGGAAGTCAAGATCAAGGAAACAGGGCTTCCCTGGTGGCGCAGTGGTTGAGAGTCCGCCTGCCGATGCAGGGGACGCGGGTTCGTGCCCCAGTCCGGGAAGACCCCACATGCCGCGGAGCGGCTGGGCCCGTGAGCCGTGGCCGCTGGGCCTGCACGTCCGGAGCCTGTGCTCCGCAACGGGAGAGGCCACAACAGTGAGAGGCCCGCGTACCGAGAAAAAAAAAAAAAAAAAAAAAAAAAAATCAAGGAAACATAAGGAAAGACTCATTGTGGATGAAGTATGAAGTAGGGCACAAGTCCAAATGATTCCAAGCTGTCTGCAATGGGTGACTACAGATGGTGCCATGTTGACTGAGTTTGACACAGATGAATAGAGTTTGGAATGTGTTGAGTTTGAGATACTGGGGTGCTATTTAGAAATAAGGGTCTGGAGAATGGGAGAAGATGGTAACATGCTCTGCATAATAGCAGTCTTCAAATGGCTGATGCAGAAATCAAGTTTGCTCATGTGTTTATTTAACCTTCCTGGTGAATATTGAATGCCTTCTCTGTGCTGGCCCTTGTGCTGGGTGGTGGAGGCGCAGAGCTGACGTGTAGAGGCACATCCTTCAAAGCTCTTGAAGACTAGTTGGGGAACTAGATAAGGAAACAAATCATTATGTTTTACAACAAAGGCTATAATAGAGATAAGCACTGGGTACTGTGGGATCACATGGAGGTTCATAGATGATTTTTCAGAGAAACCAGATTGTGCCTGAGCTAGATATTGAAAGTTAAATTGATATTAGTTAGGTAAGAAAAAAGGGGGATGATATTTCTGGCAAAGGAACAGTATATGGATGGTGTGCTAAGGGAGCTAGCTATAAGTTGTCTCAAATGGCTGGGTTCTTGAAGGGACATGATGAGAATTAAGGCCAGAGAGGTAAATGGGGGCCAAATCATGGAGCACCTTGTGTACTGTGTTAAGGACTTTGGTATTTATTTTACCAGAAATGTGGAACCATTCGAATGTTTTAGTCAAGTATTCTGAATTATCCAATTTTATCTCTTCTATTAATTCTTCAGTTTTTAGATCTCTTTGTGATAGCCTTTTAGTGATTACTCTAGAGGTTACAGTACTTTATTTCTTTTTGGGGTACTATGCTTCCATCTGAGATTATTTTCCTTTATTCAGAAGAAATTTCTGCAGTATTTCTTCTAATGTTGGTCTGCTGGTGAGTGATTTTCCCAGCTTTTATGGGTCTGAAAAATGCATTTATTTCATTTTGACTTTGGAAGGATTTTTTCACTGGGTTTAAAACCCTAGAAAGCAGTTTTTTTCTACTCTTTAAAGATACCATCCCATTGCTTCCTTGCTCCTATAGTTCCTGTTTAAAATTCCACTCTTTGTATTATTGTTGCTTCTTTGAATGTACTTTTTTTTCTGGCTGCTTTACAGATTTTTATCTTTATCCTTGTTTTTTGGCAGTTTTATCACAGTGGGCATAAATACACTTTTCTCTGTATATATACTGCTTGGGGTTGATAAGAATCCTTGAATACATCTTTCTTCAATGTTGAATAATTCTCAGCTATTATCTTTTCAAATATTGTTTCCTTCCAGTTACCACTCTCCAGTCCTTCTGGGATTGCAATTACACATATGTTGGATTTTCATTATATCACAAGCATTTCTTATGTTCTTCTCATTTTTCCATGTTATTTTCTTCTCTGGGCTTCATTCTGGATATTTTATATTGACTTACCTTTGCATTCACTAGTCCTGTCTCTTTTGCCAGTCTCTTTTAAACCCATGATATCAGTTCCCAATTTCAGATTTTATATGTATTTGTGTGAGTATATATATGTATGTATGTATATTTCTAAAATGCCATTTGAATCTTGTTTATATATATTCTAATACTCAGTTGAAATTACTTCTGTTTTCATCCATTTTGTCCAAATTTTCTCTCTGTTTTCTTTAACATATTTATAATAATTTTAAAGTCCTGGCCTGCTAACATCAGTATCTGGGTGATCCTTGGATCTGTTTCTAATGTCTATTTTTTCCTCTTGGTTATTGGTCATATTTTCCTTCTTTCTTGCAAGTCCTGTAATTTCTGTATAATTTTTTATTATATGGCAGAAATTATGTGTTGAAGATCTACAGATAATGAACTTAACTTTTTTTCTCTGAGGCAGTGCACCCTTTCCTTAGCTGGACAAAAAGCATGAATGGTGGATCATGTTAATCCAATTAGGGATGGAGTTCGGTCAGTGTTGGGTTATGGCTTTAGTTAGACTTCGTTTCCTTTCAGTTTCAAATGTTTGTTTTAGGCCTCTCCCTGTAGTGGATTATTGTGACCGCAGGAAACATTAATCTGACTCCCCAGGCCAATCCACAGCCTCCCACACTACCCCAGCACTCAGAATATGTCCTGTAGGGAACCCTGGTCACAGTTACAAAGTTTCTCCAAATTCCAGTCCATCACACCAACCCATATAGTCATCCAAAGCTCTTGTGATTTTCCCTTCCCTTAGAAAATCTGTCTATGGCAAAGCATGTTTCTTAGCAAGGCCCAGACATGATTAATCCCCAAAGGGAAGAAAAGATTTGGCAATCTCAGCTCATCTGAGAATGGTTCTACTATCTCATGAATTTTAATTTGATAATATTTGTTTTCACAGCTCTCTGAAGGCTTTAAGAATATTATTTCTGGAATTTACCTTTTTTTTTTTTTTTCTATCTGGTGCAATGAGAAGAAAGACCTGCCACTACTTAGTAAATCCTATCCAGAAACAAAATTCCTGTTGAAATGTTTAAGCAGGCAAGTGACATGACTGAATTTGCATTCTAGAAAGCTTTCTGGAAACTGTGTAGTTGATGCATTATAATGGGGTTAGACTGAAGGCAGTGTATGTATTAGAGTGGTGGGAACTTGTATGACGCAGCTATCTTCTTTTGAATTTTCACTTTGCCTTCTACTAGTTGTTTATATCTGGATAAATTAAGTAAGCTACAAAGTCTCAGTTTTCTCATCTGTAGAATGGGGCTAATGGTACCTGCTTCTTGGAGTTGTGTGGGTTAATTTTAGCACAATGACTAGCACATAATAAGCACTCATAAATGGTAACTATTATTATTTTGAAGATAAGGGGACCCTAGAAAGGGAGTAACTATTAATTTGAGAAGTGTTACAGAGATAGAGTTTAAAGGATTTTGTGCCCTGATGAGATATTAAGACATGTATGACTATCAGGTTTCCAGCCTGGATAACTGTATCAAAGAGAGGCAATTGCTGAGAGAGGAAATATAGGAGGAGAAGATGATTTAGAGTTAGTTTTCAGAATATGTTGAGTCAGAGGTACCTGTGGGACATCTACCGAGAAAAGCTAACACTTTTCCAAGAAACTGACTATAGTAGGGAGGAAAGAAAAAGAATGGTAATTGAAGAGCAACTATAGTCAGGAGCATCTATAGTCAAGGCATGTTTTAGAATTAATTTTATTTTTCAGTTCATTTTTTCTTCCGATTTTAGATATAATATACACACATTATAGAACATTGGCTAGTAAGCAGCAAAGAGAATTCTAAAGAACACAGGAATAGAAGATCTAAAGAGAAGCCACTACTCCCAGGCCTGAGATAGACCAGGGAATATGCCCACCTAAGCTAGGGCGGAGACCCAGACCTTGTGCAAGAGGTCTTATCGCTGTTTTGCCACCTGGCAAGGTGACAGAGCTGCTGCAGATGGAACTTGCAGAAATCTGCTCTCAGGGGCGTCAGGGGAAGCCATCTACAGGGAGGTGCTGTATCTCAGAACTCACTGCAAAGCCATCAAGGGGCTGCAGGGGAGGCTGTTCACAGAGAGGAGTAACACTGGCGGCCCTCTGCTTACCTCCTGGGGTATTACAGAAAATCATTCATTGCATGCTGGCAGACAGGTGGCACTCTGCTGCAAAGTCACCTGGGAGGGTGACAATGGAAGCTGTGGCTCTGGAAAAGCCATCCTTGCATCACAGGAGTCTGGAGCTGCAGAAGGCACTGCATGAGCTTGGTCCTGGGGAAGTCATGCTGTAGGAGTCTAGTGCTGGAGGAACTGCCCTGCAGGAGCCTGGTGAGGGGAGCATCCTCTTGGAGAGAAATCCATTTCTCCTCCAGTGTTCCTCTAGTGCCCTCTAGTGACAGAGCTCAACATTGTACCAGCTGTCAAAGGAGAACCATTTACAAGACTCTGGTCCATTATCACGCAGCAAGCAGTGAAGAGTGGCTTTGGAGTTCAGGGGCAATGCTCTGATCATTGGCACAGTACCATCTTCCCTGGCTATTTATGATTTTTATCCCACTCCTGGTCCTTTACATTATTTTATAAGCTTTGAAATCACAGTCATTATTCCTACTCAGTTATAAGGTGTTAACAGTTATGATTGTCTTTTGGAGAACTTCCATTTATAGAATGAATAAAACTTGGAAGACTCAAAGCAATAAAGGCATAGTAAGGGCAAAATTTCAAGCATAAACCTGGCTTCAAATCAAGACTACCACTTGCTAGCTATATGACCTTGAGCAGGTCAGTTAAACTCTCTATGCCTTAGTTTCTTCAACTAATAATGGGCATCGAATTAGTTACCGTCTTCATAATGTTGCTGTGAACATTAAGTGAAATAACCCATGTGAAGCCCTTAGCACAGAGCCTGTCACCTAATAAGAGTTTGATGCATTTCTTTATTGATGGTATTTTATTTTTATTATTCCACTAGATGGCTCTTTGTTATAGGAATTATTATTGCCCCTATTTACTATATAAAGAGTCTCTGGCATAGACTCTGTGGGATAGAAAAAAGAGTTTAAATAACATACCTAGTCTCGTCCCTAGGCAACCTATTCTTATGCGGCTTTCTAAAACCAGCTATTTCACTATAATATTACCTATTTTTATCACTTTCATTTAAAATTGTTCATTTCCTTTTTCGTAGGAGGCTACTGAATTTAAAAATTGTTATTACAAATGAGCACTTAAAAAAAAAATCTCAATTACTAATACATGCCCTCCTCCACACTATCATTACAGAGTCTACCTTAAGTCTTTGCACTGCGTTTTACACACATTCCTGAAATCTCCATAATTACAGTGTGCTGAAGGTTATTTGGCAATGTATGATGAGAGGCCAGACTTACTTTCAACATTCTAAACTACCGCTTTGGAACTTGGGACAGTTTCAAACACTTCATAAGCTCCAGGTGACTTTTCAGTTTTACCTACTGTGTTTTTAATGTTCTTTGGTATTTTCTTTCTTTCCCTTTCAAGTTGAAACATCTTTCACACTCTCTCTTTAGCTTCCAAGTTGTTCCCTGTGGGTTCTCAAACAGCTTGAAACCCTTTTTTGATATGCTTTATTCAAAAAACTGGAATCTGCTTAGAAGTGGCTCTGGGTCAGGTTTTGCCAATAAATTCCCCAGAATTTATACTGTACCTATTCATACTGTACCTATAAAATCTTTAAAACTTACAACGTAGAGAAAATGCTGCATTAGTGATACCTCAGGTGAATTGTTTTGTTGTCGCTGTTTGTCAAAGACAAAATGTGCGGGACAATTAAAGAGATGATTTTATTCAAGCTATTGCAACAGGGAGAATAGTCATTAAAGAGGAGTATCTCGAAAAAAGGAAGGGGGCTTGAGCTATTATAGAGACAGGTCGATGACTCCACGAGTCTTATTAGACTTGGGAGGAGGGTCTTATCTCAGAATGAGAGAGAGAAGAGTGGTCCTTTGCTGTTTTCTGTTTCTGGAACGCAAGAGGGTCGGGCCATTTCTTAACTGCCTCCACTTTCTAGTTGCACAGGGTAAAGGTCAATGTTGTCAGCCCCCTTACTTTTGTTCAAGATGAATGATTACCGCTCATGGTTGAACAGCCCAGAGGTGATCATGAATCTTCTGGGTGGGGCAGAAGAGTGTCTGAGAAGTGTCTCTCAGGGATTCTTGTTGGCATTGCTTCTGTAGAACCCGTTGAACCAGATGTTGGGGGTGGGTTCGGGAAGGTCAGTTGCTTTCGTGTCCTGGAGGTCCTGAGAGCCAAGGACAGCTGCAAGGCAGCACAGAGTCTGAATAAAGATTTGGGCTGTCAGGTTTTAGTTCTCAGTTTTGGACAGACGTGAGAATTGAAAAAGTTTGGAGGATGGTGGTCAGATATTGAAGAAAAGTGGGAGGATTGAAAATTTGGTAAGAATTGATAATTTGTGCAAGATAACGGTCCCTGACCCAATTTGCAGGTAGGTACAAAAACTGGTGTTTCCAAGGAAAGGGAGCAAGTCAGTTAACACTCTACCAGATGAGATGGAGTTTGCAGATCCATGGTAACCTGCAATTTACAAAGAGGGGCAAAATAGTTCAAAAATGGTGAACTCAGCCAGAATCTGCCTACTCAGAAGGGTGTGCTAGAGACAATACTGGTTTTTCATTGGTATACAAACTTACTCTCTATAATTCTTAAGCTACAGGTAAAAAGTATATACATAGGATTTTAGTAAAATCAACCTTATATGTCTTTGCTTTAACATACTATCTTAAATCTAGTACCAGTAAAGAAAAAGAATCAAATATTGTGGAAATCTTCTTACTTGAACAAATAATTAAATACAAGAAGAATGCATTTATAGATATATTCATTTTTAGTAGGAAATGAGAGACTTCTACACATGATTCATGCCAGGAAATCTTAGATAACTGAAGATCCAGACTGAGCACAAAACTCATAGATATCTTAGAAGTAAAAAAATCCTTCCTATTATTTTATATCTTTGTTTATATGATATCACCATAATTTGAGTCCTATAAAACAGAAGTCATTAACATGTGGAAAACACTTTTTTAAAAGATTCAACAGATGCTTCACATCATATGTCATCAGGGGAATGCAAAGTGAGAGAACAATGAGTTATCACTACACACGCATTAGAATGGCCGAACTCCAGAACGCTCACACCACCAAATGCTGGTGAGGATGTGGGGCAACAGGAACTCTCATTTATTGCTAGTGGGAATGCAAAATTGTACAGCCACTTTGGAAGGCAGTTTGTCAGTTTCTTACAAACTAAACATATGCTTAACATGCAATCCAGCAATCATGCTCCTTGGTATTTACCCAAAGGACCTGAAAACTTATTTTCATACAAAAGCCTGCACACAGATCTTTATAGCAGCTTTATTCATAATTGTCAAGACTTGGAAGCAACGAAGATGTCCTTCAGCATGTGAATGGATAAATAAACTGTGGTACATCCAGACAATGTAATATTATTTAGCACTTAAAAGAAAGAGCTGTCAATCCTTGAAAAGGCACGGAAGAATCTTAAATGAATATTATTAAGTGGAAGAAATTCATCTGAGAAAGTACACACTGTATGATTCCTACTCTATGAGATTCTAAAATGGTGAAACTATGGAGACAATAAAAAGATCAGTGGTTGACAGGGGAGGAGGGGAAGAGGTGAATAAGAGGACCACAGAGGATTTTTTTAGGGCAATGTAAATACTCAGTATGATATTATAATGAAGGATATTTGTCATTATCCTTTAAATATCCTTAAAATGTGCAACACCAAGAGTGAAACTTTAGGTAAACAATGCACTTTGGGTGATAATGATGTGTCAGCGGAGATTCACCCTTACTAAAAAATATACCATTCTGGTGACTGATGTTGATAACAGGGGAGGGTTTGCATGTGTGCGGACAGGGGATATATGAGAAATACTTGTACCTTCCTTTCAATTTTGTTGTAAAAATAACACGGCTCATAAAAAAAAAAACCTCTTAAAAAAAAGGTTGAACAGGTCCCAAGCACGATCATTTAAGAGCCATATGAAGACCACTAAAGCATTTTGATAAATTCTCACTACTCTGCCAACAACCTGTTGCTTTGTTACCTGACTGTTTACACAGTGATGGCTGAAATTAAATGACAGCCTGGCCATCCTGATCTAGTATATACTTAGGAATTAGAACCATGAGTTCAAAATGTGGGCAGTGGATACAGCCTGGGTGTCACCCAGGAGCATGTTAGAAATGCAGCATCACAGGCCTCAGCTCAGATCTATGGAATCAGAATCTCCATTTTAACAAGACTTCTAGGTGATTTTTATGCACATTAAAGTTTGAGAAGCACTTATCTAGAGGGCTTAGAATAGGATGGAGGATGTGAATTGAAGAGAAAGTTTTCAGAATACCGTATATTCATAAACTAACAACAGCTAGTCATTGCAGTGCTGTGTTTACATAGCCTCTAAGTCCCTTCTTGCCAGGATGCCTTTGTGAGGTTTGCCACTGTTGTTCATCTGATATATAGTTAGTCTCCAATTAGGGGGCAAGGGAGGGATCAGATGATAAAGGTTAACTTTGCTTTATGAAAATCATTGAATCATTTTATTTTAGTGAAAATGTTTGAATAGCTTCATGGCCACCACACCTTTCATTTTCATCGCTTTTAAAACACCTTTTGGTTATCATTATAACAAGCCTTGTTGGGCAGCCAACTATAAAATGAAGTGATTAATGTATAATGTCACCTTTGCCCAAGTAGGAAATAGGGAACATAAATGGTTACCAATAACACTTGATGTTAATTTTTAAGAGCAGGGGTTGCAGTAAGTGGATGGATTATATAAATAAATGACATGGAGGACCAGCCTTCTATTACCATAATAGAGTCCCTCTGGTCTCTGGAAGGCAGGAGTTCCAAAGTGTGAAGAGTGATCCTGCCCCTTTACAAGCCTGGAGGTATCTTCATTCATTTGCTCATTTATTCAACAAATACATTTTTGTGACCATCTTCTATGTCAATACCAGACACAATGCTGTGTGCTAAGGGTATATGGGGTATAAAGACAAAAAGGTCTTTGCTCTCATTGAATTTATCTCCTAGGGTCATGATAGACAATAAATAAATAACTGAATATAAGAAGATACGTTTGGATAGTGATATTGATAAAAGGTATGAGGAAAATAAAGCAAGACAATGTGATGGAACGTGACTAAGGGTGGGGGGCATCAGTGAAGTTCTCTCTGATTGTTGGGCTGAATCCTGAAAGGTAAGAGGAAGCAGTTCCAAGTATGGGAGAAGAAGTGTAAAGCTACTGAGGTGGGAGCAAGGTTGGCATATTCCAGGGACAGAAAAGTCAGTGTTGCCAGGGTAGAGTGTGAGAGATGCTCACAGGGAGCCCAAGATGAGGGTGGAAGAATTAGGGATCAGTTCATGTGGGATGAGGTAGCCTGGGCAAGAAACTGGGGTTTATTTTAAGTGAGAAGGAAGCCTTTAGAAGGTTTAAAGATGGGTCCATTTGGACTCAATGAGTCCAAATACACTGGCTGTTACTAACCCTTCTGAGTGAACTACTCACCAAAATTCTAAGTAAGTTGTTGGACCCATAAGGCAAGAAGTTTAAGGCTTGAGGTCCCACATAACACCTGTGTGGGAACTTGAAGGTGCTTTAAGATGAGCTGTATATTTGAATAAACATAAATTTTCTTTTCAAGGAGTATCCGACAGACTCCAGTCACAAACCGCAGGAACCTTGACAAACCAGTCTATTTGTCTCAATAAGAATGCTTCACCCTTCACGATGATTCTGCATTAAACAATGCACTTTATGGCAAGTGTATCAGTCAGGATGCAGGGAAACAGAACAAGCAGGACCATGTAATGAAATTTATGACCACGAATTGCCTTATGGGATTGTGAGGGCTGGTGGAGCAAGTCCAAAAGGAATAGAGCTGCGCCAGGAAGGAAGATCATCCCAGACTGGACACAGGCTAAAGCTGTTGTCCACAGGCAGTTAAAGGAAGAGGACTGAACTCCATGGGCACAGGCAGAAGTTTTGTCCAGTGTTGGCATTTCTTTTCTGTCTTAGGGAAGCCTCAGTCCTGCTTCTAAGGCCTTCCAACTGATTTAAGTCCGGCTCTCCCAAAGTATCCAGGATAATCTCCTTACTTAAAATCCACTGATTAGCGACTTCAACTATATAGGCAAAATTTCTTCAGAGCAACACTTAGATTAGTGTTTGATTGAATAACTGGGAAGAGCCTTGCCAAGTTCATCAAGAAAACAAGTCATCACAGCAAGGTTAAAGACATTCTTTTATAATCCTAAACAGGTTCAATAAATGGTTAATGGTTTCTTACATGTATCATAATCCATGGCAGACTCACTTAAATGCAAACATTATGCCATTAACCCAGCAGATGCTGTTACTCTGAATAGTGAGAGGAATTGATGACCATTATTCATTTAGAAGGTGTTAGGTTAATGACATGGCTTTCGTCACATAAAGGAGATTGCTAGTGAAGCTAATGTAGGTTAAGTTTTATAAGCCTTATCTACAAAGTGCCTTATCCACAAAGTCCCTTGTGAGTATTAGGAGTTGCTGGGAGTTTTAGGGTGTTCTGGGTGAAGAGAGGAAGCCAGGTTGCAAGTAGGAATCATTTCCAGGTAAGCATTTCAGGTGCCTTTCCTAAAAGAGATCTGAGAAGAAAAGGATTCAACTCTACAAAACTCCGGTAATTTGTTGAGATTTATTTTCTCATTCTAAGTACATAACCACTTTTATGAATAATTTTGTATTTGTAATTTTATGTTCATTTTCTTAAAGAAAGCTCCCCAAATTGTAAGCTTCAGGTGCAGGAAACAGGTATCTACCCTTGCATATGAATTGCGTATGAATTTTTTATCATGTTTTTTAACTCAGAAAAATAAACTTTCCCAGAAAGATTATCCCTGTCAAAGAACTTGCAAAGGCCTATGGGTTAGTTATTGGTTTAATTGTCCTGAAACCCAGTCAATTACAATGAAAATTCCTTGTCTAGTTGAAAGACAAATCTCAGTAAAGCAGCTAGGGTTTATTTCAGAAGTAACATTTTGGCTTTCACAGTGGACCTCAGGAGAGCTCTGAGGCATTCAGAATGCCTTGTGATTCTGACGTGCCTACCTTCAGACAACAGAGGACAGAATCAACTGCTAATGTGCAGAAATCCACACTATCTTGTACCGCTGGTATTAGGCCAGTGGAAAGGGTTTTCATTTGTAACTTTGCTTATGAGGTAGGTCCAGGTTGCATTTTTGTCTTATTAAAAAACAGAATATGCTGTTTTTCATATACTTTCTTATATGAAAAACAGCATATATTCACACTCGTCAACTATTAGAACATATAAAAAATTATTCAGTGAGAAGTCTACCTCCCTTGCATGACGCTGATCTGTCCAGTTCCCACTATCACCTATTTCTGGCAACCACTACTGCGAGTGTCTGTGTATCCTTTGAGGGTTTCTTCATGCATCTATGATTTTAGATTTTGTTCCCTGCTTTCTTTTGATTTTGATTTGCCTGGTATACTTTTCCCATCCTTTTATTTCAAATTTTCGGAATCATTTTATTTTAGATGTGAATCAGGTTTTTGCCTTTGATCCAACTAAAAAATCCATTTTTTAAAATCATGAAATTGAGCACATTTAAATTTGTTGTTTATTAGACAGTTTGGTTTTGTATTTCTCATACTCTTTTCTGCTATTTACTGTTTATATATTTTATGAAGTTTTCACTGGACCTGTAATCTTTTTCTTCGTTTTTATTTGTGGGGGGGTGTGTGTGGGTGGGTGTTATATGTTTGTTCTGGTGGTACCATTATACCTATAGATTCATATAATTATAAGTGTTGTCACCCTTTATTTTTCTAGGGCAGTAACAATTAAATCCATGCTGACTGATGATAAATGAACATGTTTCTTCATTCCCCTCCCCCTCTTCCACCACACAATTTTGTTCAATAATATGAATTTTCTTTCTGCTTTTGTTTTGTTAAATTTGCTTATATGGCTGTTACTTGACTTGTTGGTTTAAGTCCTTTGTCTCTCAGCTGTTACTGATCTATCATGCATGAAACTTCTTTCTTACTTTCCCAATTTTTGTTCATTGTATCATTTCTACGTTGTCAGGCATGTGGCATTTACCTTCTAATTTGTCATCCTAAACTTTATGTTGTTTTTATCTCACTTCTATGTTAAAATATATTTGGTGCTCACCACCAAATCTTTTCCGCAGTCATTTCTCAGTTTATGTTGTAGTAATTTCCTCAAAAAGGACTCTTGGGAACAATAGTCCATGAACTCCCTGCATGTTGAAACTATTGGAAGTTTTCAGATTTGATGGGCAGTTTGGATGTTTATGGTATTCATACCTCACATGTTCTTTCCTTACTTATCTTGTGGGAATTGCTCTCTTTACTGTCTACTGGTATTGATCATTGCTATGAAGATATCAAATGCAATACATATATTTCTCTTCTTTTGAGTGACTTGATCATTTTGCTTGGCTGCCAAATGATTCTGCCTTTAAAGTCTAGTAACTGTAGTGGGATATGCCTTGTTTTTGCCTCATCTATTATTCCTGGCACAAGTTATGTCCTTTTTTTTTCCCCAGAGCAAGAAAAGTTAGGTCTTTTATTTATAGCCTTTTTGCCTCCAACTCCTTCTTTCCACTAGAGATATCACCAAACTCCATCTTTGCCATAATTTCAAAAAATTGTCTCAGGCCAATAACAAAGATTGGCTATCTCTAAGCTATACAAGACATAAATTATACCAAGAAATACCAAATTTACCAAGAAATAAAGGGATCAGGATTTTGGAAAAGTGAAGACACATGAATAAAACTGTGATTGTGTTTGGAACTGAGTTACCAAAAATGCAGAAGCAAGGCTGAAGCTCCTGCAGCTTCACTGGTCATTTAAAAGTTCCAAAATATATGCTATGGGCTGAACTGTGTTTCCCCAAATTCCTAACCCCCCCAGCATCATATAATGTGACTCTATTTTCAGATAGGTCCATTAAAGAGGTAATTAACAGTATGTCCTTTTTATATATGTCAGGTTGTCTCTTATTTGAGGCAAGTTTTCTTACATGACACTTTAAAATATTTCTGCTTAATTTTTCTTTCTTAAGGACTCAGCACATTTATGTATTTGTTGGGTCTTTTTTTCCCCAATATCTATCATTTCCCTCTAATTTGTTCTGTTTCTAATTTTCATCTTATTTGTTTTTCTCACTCATAAACTCTACGCTTCCCATTGTGTTACCATGCAGTCTATTCTCACTTGTGACATTTTTTTCCTGAGTTCTGCCAGCTGACATTTCATCACTTCCCATTGTGTCTTCATTTTGTCCCTGAGATGAAGGGACTTTTGCTCTGTGATCTTCTTTCATAGAGACAGGAGCGTTTTCAAGTTTTAAAATGTAATTTTTGGCAAAATGCTTAGTAACAATATTTGTCCAATGGCAACATGTTCCTGGTGGCGATCTATGTATTGATTAGTTTTGCTGCTCTTTTTAAAATTCATTTTGTTTAGTTTTTAGTTTTGCTTGTAATACATTGATGTCCATGCTATGCCAGTTTTTAAAATTTACCCTTTTAATCAATTATCTTTAATGAGTTTGGTTTTCTTAGACTTGAAATTTGTAGCAGGTCCCTGGGTGAGAGTCTGGGACATGGGATCAGTGTGGCCTTCAAGTTTTACAACCTACAGAGGCGGATTGCTTTTAGCAGAAAATGGCTCGTGGGTGTGATTCTTTATATAGTCCTGCCTCATATGTTTCACTGAACCAAATGAGGTTGGGGATAGCTTTTGCTCCCAGCCTTCTCCACCCCGTGTAGCATCCATAGATATAAATGAAAGTTACAGCATTGGGACTGCAGGGTGAGCCCCTCCTCTTTAGTGAGTGTCTCTTTGCCAGCGCTTTCTGAAATGCTGCAGCTGCTGCTGGCCTTCTTATACTCTCCATGCGGACTGATTTATGTTGTGTAACATGGTTGGCTACCCTTCTTCATGTTCTGTAGGCTGCAGGTTACATCTACCTTTGGGTTTTGCCGAGCCTGGAATTTTTTCGCGGAGTTACTTCCCCCCATTTTCTTGGTTTTCCTTGTATAATATCCAAGAGCAACAAGAGCAAAGGAGGCAAGATACTGACTTTTATAGTTATGTTTGTATGAGAAGTGGAGAGTTTTGCTGGTTTTTTTTTTTTTAATCCAAATATATAAAGATGCCTCTATACTGTGAGGTTATTCAATGTTCATGTAGTTTCTTTGTTTCATAATTCTTGGCTTGGTATTTAAAGTGCCCCTCAGTCCAGCTCCAATCTCATTCTACTTTCCTCTCCTTTATGTTAAATTGTACTGAATTACTCAGAGTTACCTGAAGGGTAGCTCTGTTTCTCCATAGTTGTATTTACTTTGTTCCTTCTAGTTGACATTTCCTTTCCCCCTTACAAACCCTTCCTCATCTCCATAGTCCTCATTATCAATGAAAATCCTCTCTGGGCTTCAAGATCTATTTCAAATAGCATCCGATTCTTAAAGCTTTTTCTCTGATCTCTGCGTATTGTTATAAGCTCTTTATATGTTTAACCACATAATTTAAATTGCTCATATTCTCTTATAATGGTATCATATTATAGATGACATTTTGGTTATTTGGCTACTGCTCCCACTTTCTACCAGTTGGAAGGAAGCCTGTGACTTAGTCATATTTGTGCCCCATTATGCCTGAGCACAGTACGTAATATATTTTCAATAAACATTTGTTGAAATGACAAAATTTAGCAAAAGGCCAAAATTATTTTTTTGAATGCATGGCACAGTTTCCTTCCACTTCTCACTGATGCACATATAACCATTCATGGGGATAATCTGGCTCTTTTTCTTCTGAAGCCACAGATCCCTGCAGGTCAAACTATCTTATAAGGATGTGATTGCAGATGTACTTGTTTAGTCATGCAGACAGTCAAATTGTGTTTTGATGCTTTTAATTGTCTTATTTCAATACAGAATAATTTGTTCTTTGCTTATTATGAGTCCTTGATAGCTGTTAAGTAGCTTAAAAAACAAAAATGGAAAACACAATCTTCTTTAGACTTCTCCTGCTAAATGGTAGATCTCTATCATGTTATAAATACATTAATAGGACAAACTCTGTTAAAATTTAACTTTTAAATTTAAATTGAACTAAAAGGAATGGCAGAAGCTTAAGAGGAAATTTTCCCAGAGCACTCTTGGTTTTAAGAACATCCACATTTTGAGAAGAAGTGAAATTTGAAAATTTCTCCCCACTATTTCATTTAATTGGATCTTTTGCCAAGTAATTTATATGTCATTTTCTTCATCATTTTGTAGCATTGAAAGCAGTACTTGATGAGAAAAGACTATTCCCCAAAGAAATTCTGGATCGTGAACGAAGAGCCAGGCAATTATGTCAAGACATAAGTAGTGATGTGAAGATAAAAAGGAATAAGAAGCCATTATAATTGAAAGAAAAATAAATATTTCATGGTCACATAAAGTATGTATATAAAATGCAAAAAAAAATGGGCTCAAAAATATTGCTCCTTTCTTTTACTTTATATTTGAACTTCAGGAAGCTTCATTTTGAAACAATGTTTTAGTGCTGCGTTTATCCATCACCTTTCACTTTCTCTGCATTTTAAATAGAAAAATATGACTAAAGAGGGGGGCAATAGCAATTGGTATTATCTATTCTCAAGTGTTTTTATATAAAAAATGTACAACTCCAGAACAAAGTGTTCTAACCAGTCACACTTCTTGTTGCTCCTATAGATAAATATTTTTGGTCAGTTTTCATTGTAAAATCAATTTGCATTGAAATTAAATATGTACTGACACAGTGAATATCTATATAAACTTGACTTAGAAAAGCATTCAGACTTATATACACTTTCTAGGTTTTTAAAAAATGATTCTGGGGGCTTCCCTGGTGGCGCAGTGGTTGAGAGTCCGCCTGCCCATGCAGGGGACACGGGTTCGTGCCCCGGTCCGGGAAGATCCCACGTGCCCCGGAGCGGCTGGGCCCGTGAGCCATGGCCGCTGAGCCTGTGCGTCCGGAGCCTGTGCGGCCACAACAGTGAGAAGCCTGCGTAACGGAGAAAAAAATAATAATAATAATAATTCTGATAATGCAATTAAACCTTATCAATAGCAGCTATTACTATTAATTTTTAATGACATATTTATCCTTCTATGTACTTCTTGAGAAATTACTGCATATGTTCTACTTCTATACTTTGTTATACTATACTCTAAAATTGAGAGGCATGGCACACCAAAAAGGGAATAGCCTTGGGGGAAAAATAGGGGACTGGGGCTGTGTAAAAGCTTCATTTTATGTGTAAGGTCAAGTAGGAACTGTTTGGTTCTGAAACACATCACTTTTTTTTTTTTTTTGCGGTATGCGGGCCTCTCCCGTTGCGGAGCACAGGCTCCGGACGCGCAGGCTCAGTGGCCATGGCTCACGGGCCCAGCCGCTCTGCGGCATGTGGGATCCTCCCGGACCGGGGCACGAACCCGTGTCCCCTGCATCGGCAGGCGGACTCTCAACCACTGCGCCATCAGGGAAGCCCGACATCACTTTTTTGATTCATTTTTCTTTATAAATATTATCTACTAGGCAACCAGTATTCTTATGGTACATTAGCTAATGGGTCCTGTAGGAATAATGAATCAGTTCATTCACATAACTTTAGTTTTTTTTTGTATTTTAAAGACTCCTTTAAAAATATTTGTTTTTAAAGAATTTTGCAGTAACACATGCAAGTAAAGGAATTGACAATATGTAAGGGTCTATGGTCTACTCTGTCCAGTTATTGCAAAAGTTTATCATATTTAAACCTCACAATAATTGTATAAGTTATATCTATTTTAAGGTTAAAATCTGAGATTTGGATACATTAGGAGAGTGCCCAATTATTGATGGCCAAGTTGGGATTGGAGCCTAGATCTGTTTTACTCCAAAGGCCATGGTTTGTTTTCACCTTTCACTATTCTGTTCACACATTTCTTATTAGTATAAAGTCAGTGGAATGAACTCTAACTGTAGAATTTTCAGCATCGGTGGAGCAAATGCTTTAGCTTGGTAGGGAGGGTGGCAGAAGAAAGATTTTTGGAAGACAGTTGCCTATTTCATCTACATTTAAGTGAATCCTGAGTCAGACGTTGTGAGTTCTATGAATATTCCTTCTCCTTCTCATTGAATGACAATCACATATGGGAAAGATGTAGGAGAAAGATATTTGGAAGAATCAATCTCAACCAATGTTGGAGAATGTTGTCAGAGCAGTAATCGTCCTGGAAACCATATTCTAGAGGAACAAGTAAAGAAATGGGGAGGTCTGGCTTAAGAAAGAGAATTCATGGGAGATACAAACTATCCCCAAATATTTCAAAGCTGCAGTGAAGAGAGTAGAACTGACAGGCACAATGCTAAGAAGGCAGATTCTAGAATTTCTTCCTAATCCCTGTTGAACTTGAAAAGGTTTCTTATTTTCCCTTTCCTTCCCATCTTCACTTCTCATCTTGGTACAGATTGTTGGCAGCAGGCCCACTGTACAGCTAGGAAAGGAAATAGGAGGAGCTGAGAGAAGACCCAGCAGAAATAAGCTTACTGGACCCAAGAGTATGGGAGGGGTCCATGGGAAAGGGAATTAGTGGGTGGGAAGGCAGAAGGGTGAGTGGAGATGACCAGCATAGTTGGGAGATTGGTTATATTGTACAAATAAATATTGAGTAAATACATGAATAAATTAGTAAATATATAGAGGATAATGAGAGCCGAGTATCTCACTGTTATAGAAGGTATTTATAAAATTTGAAAGGGAGAACACTAGAAACAACCCTGAGATTACACATATCAGTGTGAACTCATGATTTTAGATAGACAGATAGATAGATAGAATGAAATGTTTAGGAGTGATTGAAAATTGTGATTGCATCTTGCTCTCAAATGATG